>JAAIXI010000227.1:2437612-2649170 GCA_013403645.1 Heliconius nattereri | reverse complement strand
TAAAAATAGTCATTTAAATATATTTTAATAAGTACTTGAAAAGATTAGTAGCACAGATTTAAAATTACGGTACCTACTAAAAAATCCTTGCTGTGTAAAACAATTGGAACTACGAAAATGCGGGTTGCATTAGGGTTTAATGAATTTTCACATTATCTTAAGTGCTTTGCAAACATACATTATATGAATAATCCAGTAGTAAAAGCGGGCGAAGCCGCAAGAGGGTCGCTAGTTTATTTATAAGTATTAACTTACAAATCTGTCGTAAATGATTGCATTAGATGCAATTTTACACTGCTTGTTAAATTATTATAGTAATAAATTGTTACAAAATCTCCAACAAAAGTTATTATTTTAAATGATGCAACAGTTGGTGGTGATCGATCATATATTTTGGTGCAAGAACGCAGGCTGTGCGCGCAAATCGAGTTTTACCTCGACAGCCGTTTTTTGCCCACAAATAATTACTTTTCATGCACGAACAGGGTTCAACGAAACCTAATAACACAATAATTTGGTACTTTTTCTAATTTTCGTTCACATAATGATTTTTAGATAAAATTACTTAGTTAAAATGCCTTTTATGTATTTACATCTGTATGCTGTATCCTTTTACATACGTTTCAATGAAAAAAATTAAAATGGTAATCTTATAATTTTATAGAAGACAGTTTCGGGTCGCTTCGCTCGTCCAGCCCCGTTTGCTGTTATAATAAAAATATAAGGCTCTTTTTGTATTACAGCCTACAGTGTTTCCTCATGTAGGTACGATCTTCCTATTTTCACACTGCTACGGAAAAATCACAATATTTTTTTTAAATATAAGATGAACTAATGAAAAACTTAAATATTGATTACCCCAGAAAAGTATTGGACCTTATTAAAATTTCTTCTATAGCATTAATAGAAATAAAAGTTAAAAATCTATGGGAGTAATACTGTACTATAATAACATACTTCTAGCAGAATAGCTGACTTTTTCAGTAATAAGTATCCGTCTAAAGACTTTCGGGTTAACCAACATTGTTAGTTTTCTATAGCTACTGCTTGTAAAGAAAATTCAAAATAATTACCAAGCTTGACTTTTCGTCGCTCAACTAGGACTATGACGTGATATGAAATTTAAATGTTAAATTTAATTTTAACTTGCGTGCGCCTTATTTCTTTATTCAACGACTCTACTAGAAATTGCTATATTTTTTAAACAGTAGAATTAATGAAGTATAATTTTATATACATAATTGTCCCACTGTACCACAACCAACGTCCAATACAAAATATGTAGGAAAACTATTTTATTTATATTACCCAAAGTAAATATCGTGATATACTTACATTTCAGATGAGAGCTTTACGGGAAGTATAAATATTCATATATACGCGAAAATTGTAGTTTAAAAATATGAAAGAACTGCTTTAATAATTTAATTATTATACACTTAACTTGTAGCGGTTGTATATCGTGAGTCCATATCAAAGGGTTGTTCGCGGCTCACTTGCAGTTATCTGCAGAGCGCGCGCGGGAAAAGCTGCGTCCCACATTTTTTTTTAATTTTGTTAAAAGTTAATAAGTAAAATCATAATGACAATGTTACTGAGAAAAATGTGGAAAAATCATTCGAAGCACAAAAGTAAGTATTTTATTTATTATTTTGTTAAATAATTATTTAAAATAACATGCTTTCATGTCATACCTACTTTAGTTTGAAAATTAACTTTAAAATTTATTGAATTATAGAAAAAAATGCTATTGATCTTTTTATAATGTTATTTATAACTAGGCTTTTTATTAATTTAATTTCGAGAAATACGAACGAAAAGTTGTAACAAGCGCTTTCTTGAACTTCTTAGTATTAGAATAAAGATGTCGAGTTAGACTTAGTTTTCTTTAAAAAAAATATTTAGATTTACGTGATTTAACATCAAATCAATACATAAGGTAAAATGATAAAAAAATACAATTTTTTTTTATCTGAATACTGAGTTATTTATAGAATTAATGAAAAATATGCAATTAACTTTGGAAAATTTACGCTGATTGCTTTAACGGTGGTGTAAAATTCTATATATAGTGAAATGTCAATATTAGTACTTAAAATTAATTGAGTTTTACATATTGTATTATGTAAATGTAAGCGTAATTTTTGTCTTATAAATTCTACTTACATTTGGTTCGAATTATTTATTTTTTCCATTAATTATACAAAAAACTATGGAGACGCAGTGTGGAGATTTGCAGTGGGAGTTCGTCCTCTTAAATATTTCATAAAACTCCGAATATCCTGATTTTTATTGTTTTTTTTTATTATGGGTCACTTATGAGTAGTAAGTACACTTTATTAATAATAATTTATATTATTTGATATTTTATTTGATTTTGCGTTTTATAGCAATAACGGTTAGTTCAGTTCTAGGTATCTTAGGCATACACCGCGTAATTCCCTATCTCGCGGGAATTCCGAGATAAAAATTAGCCTATATACCATATCCTCTATCCGACAGTGAAAGTAAAAAAAGATTAGCATAGGTTCCTTCTGCCTATATTCTGCACATTACAGAATGTGCGGAATACAGCGTGAAGCTGAAAAAAGTAGAATATGATACCCTTGATGTAACTTTTAGGAATTTACTTTTTCCTTATGGGCAAAAATGTTACCTTAAAGCTAACAACTGCTTATTTGCCAATTGCTTGGCACTGAGCTTAGCTATCTCCAGGACACACCTAACTCTGAGCAAGTTTTTTGTTTTGTATCAAGTTGGCTCATGCCGCCATGTACGGAAGTGAATCACATACGTAGCTACTCCCTGACTTACATATATCTATTTTATATATACTTCTACTATACTTAATCAAAGCACGGACCCAAGAGGTTCCGCCAAGTTCCGCTAGTATTGGGAGCAACAATTAAAACAATTTGCATTTAATAAATAATTATGACGAAAAACATTATTATAATAAAAAAAATACTTGTGTGTTCTTCATCATTTCTATATTAATGAGAATTTTTTTCTTATAACATTTTCTTGTGGACATGATTTTCATAGTACCTAAACTTCAAGCATATAAGATTTATATCAATATGCAAAATAAGTCATAAAATTATTTTTATTAATATTATAATTACACTTACTCGTTTATTTTATAAAAGGACTTAACTTTCTGAATGTGAAAAAAAAAAAACTTTTGACACTTGAAACAATGTCTGACTCTATAAGTGTCGGTTGTTAATTCAAATCCTTGTCAGGGGAATAAATGATTTTTATTTCAAGAAAAAAAAAATGCGGCGTTCAGGGCCGAAAACAGAAAATGAATCTTACAAAATGCTGAATGAATGCAGAATGCTGGAATATAAGCTACATGCTTAATTCCCAACTTTATTGTAATATAATATTTAAAATTTTATAAGATGTATGCATATAACGGTAAAGTGGAGATTCCGCTTCTCTTTTTTTCGCGACCACGTTAATTTTCCACGACACGTCAAGCCAGACGAGGAACGGGAATTTTGTATGACTATATACGATACTATCACTTTAATAAAACTAGTATCTTTTATAATTTTATTCATACCTATAGGAAATTTCGTTATTTGTCCTGTAGTTAATAATTTTGATTTTTTAATATTTCATTTAACTACTATATATACTTAGCTAAAATTGTTTGTTAAAATAGAAATTAAAAGCTTTTTTATATAGCATATAAAGAGCTTTAGTTATTGATGAAATTTTAATAAAAGAAGAGATAACAAATATGTATGCATGATACAACGTTAAGCTGCTTTTTGATTTATTTATATATTATATATATGTAAGGTAACCAAGCAATTACTCGTAATGAAATATCTGCACCGTTTCGGGAATAAACCTACCGCCGCCTACCCGCTGTGAAATCAAAGTTACTAAATCAACAAATGTATAAATACATAATTATTATATAGTGTTCCTAGAATTCTAATTTCAACTGACAGTCTACACAAGTACATCCTCTCCAAGGCTAGAGAGTCCTAATTTGATAAGAATTGCATATTGCGTAACCACAGTATGATTTGTAAACATGAATGGAAAATACAAACATAGATTTATAAAATATTGTACTACCTAATATCTTAAATAAATGTATTTAAGATAGAATTGTTTCGTAAAATATAAGAATAAAAAGATCTCTTGACTTGATCTTGGTGGCTCTATCACTGATAAGAAATTAATCTTTTACTATTTTAGTCTTAATTATTATTACTACTATGAAAAAAAAACAGAATTGAAATAAGGCAATAAAAAAAAACAATCAATGAAATAATTCGGTGAAAAATAAAATTAATCCAATTTTTTGAGCAGATAACACTTTCAAAGCTCTACATTATATATTTAATAATAAAAGAAACCCATTTAAACTTAAAACAGTTATTTCTATGTTATCCATAAAAAAAAAAAATAATATAGGCTGTGACATATTTGTAACCAGCTTTCTAAGAAGCAAAAAGGTATCCGTTTAGCCCACTGGCACTTTCTAGCGTCAACAGACCTTTATCTAGGGTTTATGAACGTAGCAATTATAACAGTATATTACTTTTAATTGCTTTTATATATTGTTTTGTTTTCGCTGTAAAGAGAAAATGAATCAACATCTTATCGATTTAAATTAATTCCTCCTATTGACACTTTTTTTGTAAGTCACCGTAGATATATAGAGGTTAACTTTAAGCTGACTTAGAAATAAATTTCGTTTTATTTTCGTACGCTGCAGGAGAAAGCTGTTCTAACCAAATCTTTTTTCGAATTTGGGGTATTTCTTGCAGAGAAAACCTAGGGAAAATAGAGGAAATTTAGAAGAAAAACAAGAAACGGAGTGTCTTAACATTAAATTTCCCCTGCCTATTCTGTGTGCGGAATACAGTGTGGAGCTGATTATTTTTAGAAAAAAAAAAACCATACTTAGATTTTTCTATTTCTATTGAAATTACAAACGTTTAGCTTGTACCATTATTATGAAATTAGATATAGAAAATTGTGTTACTATTTGCTTTAGAATAGTAATTGCGCCTAATATCTGACTGACTGACCTATGCCCTATTTCCGTTATCGCCCGTCTGGCCTAGATAGTTGATAAATACTTTAATATAGCGGCAATGGCGCTCACAGATTTGCAAATATACTTTTAAGTTTTTATTTTGGATAAACAAGTTTAATAACAGTCTTTGGGATCAGGGTCAAAAATGATAAATATTTTTTGTTTTGCTAGTACCTATATCTGTTTACTTTGTTTTGTAAACATTTTTAAGAACTGCTTGGTGATTTCGGAGTCATTTGGCGTTTAACTAATATAAGAAATTTATTTCAAGCAAAAAGAAAATAAAGAAATGGAAATTAAATATATATATGAAAATGAAATAATATATAAATAAATAAATCAGCTTCACGCTGAATCCCGCACACAGCAGGGTACGCAGAGGGAACCTAGTGTTATGACACCTCGTTCCCCACCTTCTACCGAATTCTGAAGGCATTGCATGTTAAGTGGCAGAACTCAACGCCATCCTTTGCCTCGACAAGAGAGCGAAAAAATATTTCACATCCTCGAGTGGAGATCGAACCCACCTCCGTCGCGTTACAGTCACACCCTTGTGCCGCTGCGCCTCAAACTGATCTGAAAAGATATTTAATTTAGATTAGTTCTAAATTACAGCATTTCAGCTGTTTCAATATAGAAAAACATAAATATCCAAGTAGTTTTAACACATTAACGAAATATATTTCCATAAATTTGACAAAGTAGGTTAATTGTAACGTCGATTTAAACTAATCTTGTTTTCAAGCGTGTAACGGCTATAAGCTCACAATTTGTTCTCAGTATTACACAATCACTTTATAATCTTAACCCCAAGCCTTCAATTACGATGGATTTTAACGCAATAAACTCTCGTTGGGTAATGCAAGCGAATTATTTTCTAATTCTAGTGGCGCTTGGACATTTATGTAGGTACCTGTTAGTACCATAATTAGTTTTCGTATAGAATATAATTTTATACTATAACTTTTTGTATAATTATATCCTTATATATAAAACTCTGAGAGACAGACAACGCACAGCCAAAACTATCAGACTTAAAAATTTATATTAGAACCTACATCATTCAAGTTAGGGAATAGCGGGGTGTAGGTGAGCGTTAATAGAGGAATTTTCGAAATTTCGATGGTTTAGGACGGGATATTCTATTTTATAGTCTTAATAATAGCTATTTTTATTTATATGCTTAAATATTTTTTATTAGATTAATTTCCATCAGTTTATTATGCTTTTACTTAATCTGTTTGAGCTTAAATATAAAGCACACAAATATAATAGGATAGTTGGTAAGTAATAGATCCGAAAAATCATAATTTTATATCTACAATGTAACATATATCTACTTTCATAAAATATTATCTCAATATTCGTAAAAAGTGGGGAACGGATGTGTCTTAATGGATTGCAGTATCTTTTCATCAGGTTCTTAGGTTCCCTCTGCCTGCCACGTGCGGGATACAGCGCAAAACAAAAAAAAAATATTATGCAATAATTTAATAAATATTCCCCTGCCAATTCTTCAGCATATAAAAGCAGCATATTTTTTATATTTCATTGTGACTATTATTATTAGTTTTTTTTTAATTTTATTTCATTCACCAGGATAGGCTAGGATGGAATATACTATTAAGACAGTTCCCCATTTATATATAAATATTTCTAATAAATATAATATTTCATATCCTTCAAATGTAGAATTTACAGTCCACTTGTCCATTTAAACCACGACTGGTCTTCTTTGAGCAGATTATAGCTTAAAATTCAACTTAATTAAAATCAATACGAGTCGTGACGTGTCTTAGAGTGGAGACCCCGTACAAAACGACCGGTGGGACGTCCCCCTGCCAGATGGGCCGACGACATAAAGAGGTTGGCGGGAAGCGGATGGGTTCAAAGAGCTGAGGATCGAGTGTGGTGGCAAGAATTGGGGAAGGCCTATGTCCAGCAGTGGACAAAAGATGGCTGTTGATGATGATGATGATGAAAATCAATACTAACATTAAATATGCACTCTGGACCGATAAATTGCAATTGCACAATAACGTTCAATTATAATAACAGTTTATTATTAATAATGATGATAATTACGCGGCTATAAAGGAAATCGTGGTTGTTGCGATTAGCTTATCGCGCTCCGGTCGTTCACTAGAGCGATTTGTGCTTTCTATAATGTTATAAGATAGTTTGCTTTTTTTTTATAAGTTCAAAGATGATAAATTAATTTTATTTATTATAAGGGAGACCAGCCGTGGGGCAGTGGCGTGCCGCAATGCTTCCAGAATTCGGAGTGAAATGGGGGACGGAGTGACCTAACACTAGGTTCCCTCTACCTACCTTGATGCGTGCGGGATTCAGCGTGACGCTAAAATAAATACAATGTACTAGCTACACATAACTAGCATTTTCAATAGTTTCTTAATATTCACAACGGAAAGAGTTCAATAGAGTTAATTAAGAGATGTTGCGGGGACATATAAATATAGAAATGAATTCAGAAATTTTAGAGAAACAGTATTGTAGAGTTATTAATATTAAATTAATATTTTTTGTATATAAAATAACCAATAGTATAACTATAATTGTCATTTTGTCTTAAGTTCGAAAATTAAATTAAATTAAATTTTCAGAGCTTTGTGAAGAGTGGGCTTTAGCAGAATGCGAAGGTGAAGGTTGGTGGCGAGAAGCTCGCGAGACTAGAGGAAGTTGCGAAGTGCGGTACGCGGGGGTCGTGCCGGTGGAACGCGCAGCGTCAGCACCCGCTACCGCCCTCGCTGTGCGATCCGCTTTACATACTGCTAAGAGTAAGTACTATTAAATTATGTATAAATGGAGATAACTGTGTAAATTCTTTTTTATAAAGGAGAGGAGAGTTCCGCCACTATAATAAGCTATAGCTTATTATAGTGCTCTGCCGCTACTCAACACGCAATGCCTCCAGAATCCGGCGGAAAAAGGGGAACGGAGTGTCATAACACTAGGTTTCCTATGCCTACATTGCTATGTGCGGGATACAGTTTGAAGCTGATTTTATTTTTGGTCTATATGGTTATATATTTATTATAAAGTAAGAAACTAAAACACTTTCGCTCCCCACTTTCCGAATTCGTAAAGCATTGCGCATTGAGTAGCATAGGCGAGGTAATTGAAATATTCAATGTTTCATTTTCTAGAGTGGGAATCGACTCAACTGCCACTCTTACGCGTCATTCCTGGCCACAACACATTCTTTTACAATTTTACCTTAGGGGTTGTCCATTAATCACGTGAGGCTTGAAAGGGGGGGGGAGGGGTTTGATAAAAATCACGAAAATAACACAAGGGGAGGGGGGTGGCTGTAGTAAGATATCTCGTGTATTTATTTTTTCGTCTAACGCGCGATTTTTAAACAAATATTAAGCGGATATGTTGAAGAATGTCTTGCTAATCCGTGGTCCGAGGACAATATACATTAAATATATTTATGTACTAGTACAATACATGTTTTTCCTATGATTAAACTCTTCGTTTATTATTATTGTTATGGCAATAAAAAAAAACTTGCAACCTGGTGTAGACATTTTTATTATGGTCCTTAATTTCAGAATAAAATAAGATTATAGTTTATACCTGTATTTAAATTAAGATAATATTCAGAAAATTTTAAGATTCGTTGTAGGTACTAAAAATACACGTGATGTTGAGAAGGGTGAGGGGTGGTGGTCTTAAACCTCACTACGTATCACCAATGGTGGAGGGGGGGTTAAAAAATGCTAAAAAAAGATCACGTGATTAATGGACAACCCCTTAAACTGAAAGAAGTATTTTAATTTTATTTCTTTTCTGCGATATAAAATTCTATCATGCTTTTTTCAGCTTTGAACAAGAAGTTGCAGAGGGTGAACTTAGATATAAGTGCGAGGGGAATATTAGTTAGCGATGCGGAAACTAATAAAAATGTCCTCAGCGTATCGATTTACGAGTAAGTATTACATTTTTTTTTCACGCTGTATCCCGCAGCAGGGCAGGGACTCCGCTCTCCACTTTCAATCGAATTCTGAAGGCACTGCGTATTGAGTGGCGGAACTCAATGCCACGCTATGCTTCTTCGCCAGAATAAAGAAATGGAAACATTAAATATTTCATTTCCTCGGGTTGGAAGCGAACCTACAATCTGTTGTGTTTACACTGTGAATAATAAATGAAAATAAAATAAAACTATTATCAGGTCCTACTGTTATATACATACATACATGATTATTGTGAGTTTGATCCCCACTCGCAATATATATTTTTTTATGTTCCCGTTTTAATAAGCTAAAAATACGGCGTTGAGTTCCGCCATTCAATCCTCATTTCTCTGCCTATTCTGCTGTATGTATGTGGAATACGACGCGAAGCAAAATAGAATGTTGTATATGTATTGATTGTTTTATTTTTGTATTATACATACGAATCTATTATGGACATAGAATAATAAAAATATCATTGTACTTCATAAACAAATCTGTTTATATAAAGAGAAACCAGAAGTACCTATATATTTTTTATGTAACCAGAGAAAAATCATTGACTTCTTTATCTGCTTTTGACCTGCATGTCTCACAGCTTACATTTAATGTTGTGATAAAAGATATATGTATGTCAATAAATTAACTTGACGCTTCGCGACTATTTGTATAATAAAAAAAATATTATTAAGGCGCAAGATTGATTTCTATAAAAAAATTAAGGTTCAAGGGTCTTCTTCCTTTACTGGACCGAATATATAGAGATATGTTAATAGATTTTGGAGAGATTTCGTTGTTATATTTATACTAATAAAAAAAATACTCAAAAGCTATTCCCTGGTCAGTTCATTGGTAATTTCGAACGTCAAAATACTTGTTGACATTATGATTGATATGGAACATGGATCTGTAAATTTCTCACCTGACACAGGATGTTCAAGATTAATACTTAATTTATAAATGTTTTTATTTCCTACGTTTTTATTGTTCTTATCGTATTTTTTTATTTATTATCTAAATATGAGATAGTATATTCGAGGTTATATAGATATAATAAGTAAATAATTATTTTTTCTAGGATCTCATACTGTTCTGCGGACGCGGCAAACACGCGAGTCTTCGCGGTGGTTGAAGGCAAGACCATGGGTGGAGATGAGACACACGTTGTACATGTGTTTGTTTGTTCACGAAGAAAACAAGCGCGCGCCCTTGCTTTGTCCCTGGCACACTCTTTTAACGATGCCTATCAGGTAAGAATGACTGCTATTTAATTTGGAAAGTAATTCTTCTATCTATCTATATCTTGAATTCTGGAGGCATTACGTGTTGAATGGCGGAACGCTTCGGTTTGCCTCGTCGCCACGCCGAAGTTTTAAACCCTCTATTGTCCCGAGTGGGAATCCTAATTTTAAATATTTAATACTTAAATTATGTATAAAATTTTTGTAATACTTAATAGGTTTTTGAATGTTTAACAGCTTCTTTGAAATTATTTTGACTCTCTTTTGTTCGTTTCAGGCTTGGCAAGCAAATGAAGCTGCATCGTTCAAATCGGATGGCAAGCGCTTAGTAGCCCCTTGGGTAAGTTACCATACTACGCCTTTCATATAATATTTATATCTTGTTATCTTAATACTTTTCGTATTAAAAATAAATCTAGAGATAAGAAACTTTGTTCTGCATTTTATATTTAAGCATAATTTAGCGAAATGAAAACTGGATAATATTGTTTTCTTTATTTACCTCACCGTTGTTCTCTTAACTCTCTGTAACGTTCTCGTTAACGCCGCGCTTTGCCTCCAAACTAGACGCGAAGAAATGGAAATATGAACATAAATAAAGAATCCACTTCCTCGAGAGGGAATGGAATCTACAACCGTCGCGTTACCGCCACGACGCGACGGCCTCGTTTATTATGGTAATTGTAATTATATAATATTAAACTTTACAACAAGCAGGTGCATTTTCCGGATGAATCTGAAGAGGAAACTGATAGTGAGCAATGGCTTGCCCCAGCGCCGCTGGTCACATTCGCTTAAAATATTTGATATTATAGGTTTATGTATACAAATACAATTTATTTGGTAATTAGTTTTAATTAAATGTATCTGATTTATGATATAATAATGCTTTTAGTTTTTTTGAAAATAGGTATAATATAGCTATACATCCAAGTGACAGTTTTAAAGCTGATCAAAAAAAATATTGCTCAATCTTTTTTCAAGTGATGTAAGTTTAAAAACTAATTATTTTTATAATAAACAATGAGGCTTTATTATAATACTGTTAAATTTTAATTTTGTAAAATGCAAAAAAATATTGGAAACATTCTCTTTGTAATATTTTAAATAAAAATTACAATCTTCTTTGTTTCATTGTCTCGAACTGTAAACGTTATTGGAAAATTAATATCAAATATATTTTTCTTTCTTTTTCACATATATAAAGATCCCGGACATAACGCAATATAAGATATACTAAGTCTATATATATGTACATACTATGTGTACGTATATACGTAATATGAATATTCATAAAATGGATATGAGTTGTATACGAATTATTTATTTAGAATTTTGCAACAGATTGATTATTCTATAATTTTCTTTTCTTATGAAAATGTTTTATTTAATTTTTTTTTTGACTTAGTTTAAGATACCTAAATAAAAGATATGTTTTAGATAATAAGTATATTAGGCTTATTAGTTTATATAACTTATGACTGTTACAATAATAATAAATTAGTACCTACGATAATAATGCTAAGTCTAAGAATTTATAAAGTTTACAAATGAAATAAACAATATTTAATGTATCAATTTGTTTTTCATTTTACAGTTTTTTTTCTATATATTATTCGAAGGTGTCTACTCTATTATATTAATATTTTAAAAAATGACAGTTAAAAAAATTGTAAATGTACTTTCGTGTGGAAACTTGGTAAATATAAAAGTTAGAATCTGCGTAAAATAAAAGAAAAATAGTTTTAATTCATTAATTTATTACGTATATTTTGTATAAAATAATTAACCAATCTAAGTTTGAGCTAACTGACACCCCTTATAAAGCTGAAGCCTCCGTCTACCCAAAGGTGTGAGATGGAGAGGCTCGGCGCAGGACGCGCCGTGGTGGTTGATCATCATGTAGTCGTAGCAATCCGTTACACCGTCTTCATTGCAATCCTGGAAAGTGTAACAGAAGTTGTTTTTACACTTTTCCTTTTTTTATATTTTATTAAATTTTTAAAACAATCAGTTCTATTAATCAATTCAGTTTAAAAATAAAGTTCCTGGCTTTATTATTTTACAGAAGAACTTTAAATTTGCTTATGATATTGAGTTTGTAATAGAAGAACTTTCGTTAATTTCAGGCGTCGGCCTGTAGTACTTACTACTTCTGATTGCATGGCTGTATAGAAGAGCAAGGAGCTGCATGGTAGATTCCATAGAGCCCTAGTGGGCCAGGACGTGGATACCGCTTAATCATTATCTTGGTTACAGTTCGGGGATCTTTTCGGAGAAACTGAAGGTTTTGTCTGTGCAATTATGGACGAAGTTATCAAGACACGGAACTACCAGAGACATATTATGAAAGATGGCACTATCGACATCTGCCGGGCGTGTCATCGATCTGGGGAGTCCCTCAGACATATTGTCTCTGGTTGTTCTCATCTTGCTAATGGTGAATATTTGCATAGACACAATCAAGTAGCAAGATAATACACCAGCAACTTGGTTTTCAATATGGCCTTGTAGAATTGGACGTCGAATGAATGTGCCGCATACGCAACACATTCATTCGAGGTAGTCTTGGGGTCCGTGACGTAGCGGATAAGCTCCAAGACCGTCGCCTGAGATGGTTTGGCCACGTCACGCGCCGGCCTAAGAACTATGTCGGTTGCAAGTGCCTTGATATATCAGTTCCTGGAGTGAGACCTTCCGGACGCCCAAGGAAGCGCTGGTTGGATGTCGTGATGCAGGACATGAGAGCCAATGGTCTAACCACCGAGGACGCAAAAGACCGTGCAAAGTGGAGTAGGTTGAGTAGGAGGGCAGACCCTGGCAATAGCCGGGATTAATGCCAGGAGGAAGAAGAAGAAGACAATCAAGTAGCCAAGATAATACACCAGCAACTTGGTTTTCAATATGGCCTTGTAGAATTGGAGGTGCCTTACGACAGGTATAATCCCATGTCTGTTCTTGAAAATAGCTGTGTTTTGCTCTACTGGGATCGGTCTATTATTACTGACAGGTATATTGTTGCCGATAGACCTGATATAGTACTAGTAGACTGAGTGGCGCGCAGTGATTGTCGACGTTACTATCCCACATGATGACAATAGTGTTGCCCAAATGCAAGAACAAGACGAGACTTAGCCAGTCTTGGTCTTGGTCTTGCGCCAATACACCTGGTCTTGGTCTTGGTCTTGCGCCAATACACCTGGTCTTGGTCTTGGTCTTGGTCTTGCAGCAAGAGTCTTGCAAGTCTTGCAATTACCTATTAGTCTATTACTATTTATTAAAGTTTACTTTAAATCTTAAAAAACGTATTAGAATTGGAACATTGTGAGCTTGAATTAACATAGCCATAGTAAAGATCAAGCAGATTAATAAATAACTGAAGATTTGATAAGAAATTCGAAAAATCAACTGACCTATATGTCGTTTTCCATGGAAGTAACTGTTTCTTAATAAACATTTATGATTTATAAGCTTACATTTGCTAAAACATGTAAAAAAANCATTTTTATTTCAATCTTTTTATGTTGGCACAATTTACAGAAGGCAGTTTGGGATGCATGAATTATTTCGAAAAACTCCTCAAATTTGCTTTTGGGTCTTTTAGATCTGTGACTCAAACTCTCGTTACTCGGACTAGAATAATTTGAATCTTCGTCACTCATATTAAATTGTACACGTGATACGTTTTTAGAAAACAACGAGAATTAGTAAAAACAATTATTAAGTTAGACTCGAAGCACAGCTCAATTGGAAATGACTGGAATTAAAATAATTCCTTTATTTATTAGTACGTTTCCTTGCTTTCTACCGCGCCTGTAGGTACTCTTAAAATTCGAAATTATTTTGCATGAGTATACCTACGCCTACGCCCTATGGCGGCAATCAAATAGTGTCAAATGTTATGATTTCGGCGTGGCGGCAACGATTGTTTTAGATTTCAAAAGAAGCCGCCGGCGCGTGTATCATAACCATGTACTTCCGAAAAGCGGCAAATTTCTTTGAGAAGTAAGTACAAAACCTTTGATGCCGCGTTATCAAAGTGCCGATGGTTAAAACATAACTATGCATGCACTCAGTTTGATTTTAATAGATAGGTCCAGTTTTTCATATTCTTTGCTACAGTTTTTTGCGTCTCATAGAATTCCTAAGCGTACCTACCTATACACCGAACTGTTACACCTAACTACTCAGTGCAATAGCGCTAAGTCCTAGCTGCAAGACGCAAGAGTCTTGCAGGCTATGTCTTGTTCTTGCTCAAATCTTGCACGGTCAGTCTTGGTCTTGGTCTTGCTAAAAATACGCGGTCTTGTTCTTGGTCTTGGTCTTGCAAAAACGCAAGAACAAGACCAAGACTGCAAGACCAAGACTGAATTTGGGCAACACTAGATGACAATCTCGTGAAGGCCGAAAAAGAAAAACAATCTAAATATTTGGACCTAGCCCATGAGATTACCGCCATGTGGGGTGTCAATGCGACTATCATTGTGCCGATAGTGGTTTCAGTCAACGGTTTAATAGCGAAAAGCCTCGACCAACACCTTAAGAGGCTATCGCTTAGCTGTTGGATCAAGAACCGGATACAGAAGGCAGTGTTACTTGAGACAGCGCGTATTGTGCGGAGGTTCCTCTCTCTGGAGCCCTAGCCACGATGGCTTGGACCCTTGTCCCGCCCTCGGAAGAGTGGTTTTTTATATTTTTAAATGTATTTTGATATAATAATTTATATTTAAAAATGTAAAATTTATTCACTTATTTAATAAAAGTATATTCTGTATCAAGAAATATCTACAAAAATAAATATTAAATAAATAAATAAACATTTGTTTATAAAATGTTTATTTATTTATTTCATACTTTATTACAGCAATTTCAATATAAAACAGATACAAGATAGAACAAATTAACAATGGTGTAAATGCGGCCTTACCTTCCCGAATTTCGCCATGTAGTTTTCAACAACTCTTCTTGCACAGTAATATTCTCTAGCGCAATCTTCGTAAGCTGAAACATTAAGATATAAATTTGTTATGTTTTATTTACATAAGGATCAACTTTTTCTTTATTTTTTTTCTACTTAAGAAATTATTAATTAAGATAAAAATTATAAAATATTTGACTATTAAAGGAATATTTACAATATATTGTTGTATAATTATTTTGATTATCGTCAAACTAATTCCTTAACAGCATTGGAAATATGAAATAACAATAAAAGCGAGGCGTTTACACGTTTTATCGTACCTACTCTACCCTGGTAGACACAGACAATCTAGGAAAATATCCTTTCTACCCAATTTTCTGTATTTCTTAACAAAAAGCTTTTCTGTTAAAAAAATAAATTAAATATTCAGCAGTTAAACACTGTAATATATTATTAAGTATTCGTACCTTCTCTCCTCTCTGAGCTATCTTCAGGCAGTGTTGGCTTTCCAGCGTCAATCCAGTATAACCTGGAGATATAAAAGGGTCCACAGTATCCCCCTGAACAACCGTGTGACAAGTCACATCCAGCGACATGACACAAGCAGCGTAAGCATGAATCATTTAAGTTTGAAACGTGGATACCTGGAAATTGAAAAATTAAAAGATATTTGACAAGAAATATATATTATATCCATTAATTAAGAAGTTTTACGGTACAGCTGTGAAGAGTCTCCCAAATATTTTTATACGTGAAAAATCGAGAAAAGAAATGGAAAACATCCTAACATTAAGTTTTTCCTCTTGGCACAACGAAATATTCAAGTGTGAATATTAAAGAAACGGTTAATAAAAGCTAAGAATAAAAAAAGTCTAAGATTTTTCACAATCAAAATTTTATTATATGTTTATACTCGTATACACCTATATGAAATATACATATGTTACTAAAAAAGTTACAAATTAAGAATTGACTTTAGAATATAAAATTTGATTGATGTGATTTAAAACGAAATTAAAAATATTCAATATATAAATTAATTAAAAATACATACCTATTACATTTTCTAAAAATAAACCACAAATGAAAACAACAAAATATATTTTCAAAGACATTTCTTTACACAAATAAGTTATGGAGAGACTTTCTTCACACACTATTTAGCTTAGAATGTTGCTTAAAAACAAATATGGCGAGAGGTGACATAATATACACAAAAAATTCTAATAAAATACGTGTGGGCTCTCAAACGGATGTAGAATAATTGCAAAAACCCACAGCCAACTTCGATACTCGACTGTAGATCACGTACGGACTTATTGGTTCTTACTTTGCTATATAAATTACTTTGAGATGCTATTATTATAGTAACCATTGGTACCTACGAGATGAGAGTCGTGAGAAACTTGCTTAAACTCGCTTATAACCTTTTACCATACATTGAGATTTAAAGCTTTTATTTTCTTCGATTAATTTGTGAAAACGTAGACACATAAAGAAATATTGATTGGTTCTTTTTCTTTTTAGATTGACACTGTACTCGCATATAGCAAGGTAGGTACAGTGAACTAAGTGTTAAAACACTCCGTTCCTCACTTTCCATCGAATTGTCGGGGTATTACGTGTTCAGTGGCAGAACATGGAGTGTTAAGCACTAGGTTACCAAGTACCCTCTGCCTACCCTGCTACATGCAAAAATAAAATATAATAATATTCTATAGTGAAGTACATTTTGCAAAATTAGTTTTTATATTCCACTTAAAATTTACTTATTATAGACATTGGTAGGGGCTCAAAACAAATTATTGTAATATATCAATAATATCCTCTTGTTATCTTATTCTGTGAAATAAATGACATTTGACTTGTCCATTGGATCGATGCATTAAATGTAACATCCGGAACTCTAAAGCTCGGTCGCTTAGAAGGTTACTCGAAATAAAGGTCACTTCATTTTTATTTCTTTTTAAATATTAGTAAAGACCGGATGGAATAATAATTATAATTGGGATTTTATATGTTGTTTCTTCTTATTTTTTTACTAGAGGACGCGCGCAGCTTCGCTTGCTTATTTAGGGGTGAATTCTAATAAACCATGAAACATGTTCAATTAAATATGTTTAAGAGTCTAAATTTCAAATTTTATAAAAATCGGTGCCGATTTCAATTTTTTTCTATACAAACTTTCAATCCTTATTTCACCCCTTTAGGGTTAAAATTTTTCAAAATCCCTTCTTAGTGGATGTCCAGATTACGAAAGTAAACACCTATCCAAAATTCACTTTTCTACGCACAGCGGTTACGGCTGTACGTGCGTCTTACCTCAGTCAGTGAGGACAGGTCCTTTTATATATATAGATTAGACATGTCATAGTGGAGTGGTAAAAAATAATTTTATCAAATTCTGACTTGTAATTAATAAATATATTCCCTATAGATTTTAATAAGAATTCAATCCACAATTATCGTGAATGTGTCCCTAGTTTACTTCCCTACAATATATAATATTTACCCTTTTTGCATAGTTGATATTTAGGATTTGGGGAAAAAATCTACCGGTTCGTAGAGTACTTAAAAATGTTTTAGATATTTAAGATACTGGTAAAAATATCATTGCTATAAATAATATTTGTAAAGAGATCAAATGGCGCGGTGGTTGTGGGTTCGATCCCCACTCGAGGTAGGAGGGAAGTAAAATATTTATTTACGTTTATATTTCCATTTCTTCGTTCTGGTATCGAGGCAAAACGCGGTGTTGAGTTCTGCCACTCAACACGCAATGCCTCCAGAATTCGGCAGAAAGTGGTCAACGGAGTGTCTTAACATTAGGATCCCTCTGCCTACCCTGCTGTGTGCGGGATACAGCGTGAAGTTGATTTTTTTTTCTTTAATGTTTAAAGTAGATTTAAAATCTATTGATAAGGTCGAATAGTATATCTTGTGTTACACGTTACAAACGTTATCATTAATCTTAGTATCAAAGTAAGTACTAATTTTGTAATTTGCAAGAAAGTTTTTTTCAAAAATATCCCGTTTGAGGAAGCAAAACCTCAAACGACCAAAAAGACGACTGGTTGTGGGTCGATCCCCACTAAAGAAAATGATATATTTATTTACATTTATATTTCTGTTTTTTCGCTCTAGCGTCGAGGCAAAGCGCGGAAAAAAGAAAGGAATAAAGGGGTCAGATCAACGTCACAATATTAAGGTTGCAAACTATAAGACTGGTTTCGTCTTTTGTTTTGTGTAACAAGATGCAGCCTTAAGTCTATTAGCATTTTTATTACTGCTTCACTTCATATCTTCTGAAATAAACATTAATGATCCCTAGGTAGGTTGTTAATATAAAATGAATTGGTAAAATAAAAGGAAACGAGTAAGAAAATATTATAAATATTTTTATTTTAAATACTATAATGAAAAAATATATTGCAATCGCTATTGAAATGACAATTAATCTTGTAAATCATTTCTTTCATTTACTAAATAGCTTGTAAATCTAAAAATGTATCGAAATTCAAATGTAACGTACGTATTTTTTTTACTCTTAATTAAATAAATGACATTTTCAGTTTAAACTATTTTATACTTATAAACAATTACATCACAATGGAAATGAGCAAGGAGCAAGGACACTAGCCCTGGTATGAGGACACATAGTCGATACACTGATTAAAAACGTTGACATATTGGAAAGGCAAATCCCCGGAGCACCCGTATCCTCCCAGCTTGTGGATCGCCATGAAGTCGAGGCAGTCGATTTTACCATCTTTGTTGCAGTCCTGAAAAACAAAAATATGATAGTTTAGTTTTTTTTTTTTTATGGAAAAAGGACAAGGCGCACGAGCGTACGGGTCACCTGGCGGTGATCACCGCCGCCCACGACCCCGTGCAGCACCAGAGGTGCTACAGGTGCGTTGCCGGCCTTTGAGGTGGAGATAGGTTATGTGGTCATAATAATTTTAGGTTATTTAGTTTGGTTATAGCATATAGCAGGGTAGGCAGAGGGAACCCAGTGTTAAGATATTTCGTCACCCCCTTTCCGCAGATTTTTTTAAGACATTGTGTTGAATGGCGGAACTCAACGGTTGGTTTTTGCTTGATTGCGCCTGTTTTTTTATTTTTATTTATTTATGCTTATGCTTTTCTATCTTTTTATTAAATTATTGAAAACATATTTCATAATAATAATAATAAGTTAAAATTATTTATTCCTAAATACATCCTGTTAGATGCCCTTTTTTATTTACGATAACAAAATATTTTTTTTCAATTTTATACAAGTGACATTTTACTGCCAAAAAAACCGCGAGCACTAAACTAGTTTAATGACATCACTCACCAGATATTCGACAATGTCTATGTTGAACGATTATGCAAATCATTTGGAATGAATTATGTCAAGTACAATACATACATAGATTGTTTTGTTATATTTAAATGTCATGAGTTCTTTTTAGTTTGATTGACTACAACGAATTTTGTACATGCTAAATTTTCAAAGAATTGGTACAATATTTTTTCTTTGTGGCTCAGTGCAGTACTGGGACTGGGATGATTGTGGGTTTGAAACCCACTCGTGGTTTATTTATAGAATATTTTCTTCGCTCTGCTATGATTAGGTAAAAAGTGGAAAACACAAGGTTTTTTTTAGCTGTATGATCTACTCATACTTGTTTAGAAAACGTATAAAAATTAACCATTAAGCCGTTCCGCCATGCTGGCGGTCGCTTCCAAGAAGCGTAGGTTCAAATCCAGCTACGTTGATTTTTTATAAGTTGTCCAAATAAATATTTTTCTTTGCAAAGTGTAAAATAATACTTTTCAAAATATTGAAAATTTTTACTCTTACAATTTCGCAATATGAGGAAAACCCTTAGAGAAACATTGTTATATTAATATTTTTGCCTAGGTATTTTATTGTTTATTTAATGTGAAATTGATAATTTAAATAATCAACTTATTACATATATTTTTTCTAAATTTGATTAACTTTTAATATTTTAGATTTTGTTTACAATATCTACTCCAGTAATAAGTAATATATAGTGTGACCTAGATAGCTCAAGTTTCCTTTATCTATAAGTTATTATCTATAAGTGATAACCTTTGGATACGCAGAAATTATCAATTGTTTTTGTTTATATGTCAACTTGTGAGGAAAATGATCTCACGCTTCTATGCAAATTAGTATAGACCTAATAAGACATTCTGACACGCTATCCACCCGCTAATTTACATATATTTAATAACCATGAGTAAGCGCAACTTTAGTTAAGTCGTCTTTATTTGCAAAATCCGGTTAGTTTTGTTCTAAAATAATGAATATTACATGTTGACATCATAATATTTTAGTCGTCTTATAAGTGAAACAGGAAAGAGAATATCTTATTTTTGTCCGTCAGTTGTCTTGTTTAAATGTTTTACAATCTAAGTTGATTAACACTAAAAATAGCATACAACAATGTAGCACATCAGCACAATATTAACTGTAAGCGCGACGGTGGCAGGTTCGAATCCTACAGTGAGGAGTGAATTATTTTTACTTCGTCGCCCTGAAATGAAATTTTGGAGAAATAAGAAAAAAATGAAAGAATAAAATGAAAGGGGCAGAAGGGTACGAAGTGTCATAACACTAGATTCTCGCTGTCTACTCTGCCACGGTCTGCCTGCCAGTCTATTATTGTTTTTCATAAAGTGGAGAAATAAAAAAATGTAACGTTACCTGTCCGAATTTCCTCATATATCCCTGGACGGCACGAGCCGCGCAGTAAGGATCGTTGGTACAACTTGGGTATGCTGTAAATAAGATAACCATTGCATTAAGTACCTATATATTACATAATTATATCATATCTATAAATGATTTTATTGAGATTCTATGAAAAGAATTTTCTTTTTAATATAAATACAAGTCTTAAATTAAACACTATCACTATCTGTCTTCATTAATCACTATTTAAACTTATAATTTAAAAAAAAGATTTTTGGTCACATCCAGACTAAAAATCTTATTTTTTTTCAACTTTGGCCTAGAGCGCAGAACCTTGGTGATCCACGGTCATTGCTTACTCATTTTTAAATTATTATCATCGATTCCGAAAACATAATATAACCCTGATATTTAAGTACGTATAAGTATTTACGACGTAATATTTTCCTTATGTCATCAATAATGGAACTTCCTTTTAAATTAGTGGCTAAAATACGAGAACGATCGAATTAAACTCAAGTGAAGTATTAAGTGACTTCACACAATGTCTTATTTTAATTGCTTTCGTAGGTATTACAAACTTATAACATATTTTATATGAATACTTTTGGAATTTGTAGGTTGCTTTGGAATATTCGGATTACTTTGACCCCCCGATTTTTTTAAGATATCCATATGGCAATACATCACAGATTAAAATTATAGATTAAATAATATTAGCCATTAAGAAATCATGAAATTAATTATATTCTTTATCAATTTTCCAACAAAATGTAAGAATAAGTATTTATTTATTTTTTCATAACAATACACATTACATATTTTCAAAATAATTACCATCAGGCGCATCAGATGACCTTCCATCCAGGGTTGGTTTGCCAGCGTCAGCCCAATACGCCCAAGTTATGCGGAACAGACCGCAAGCGTCTCCGTCGCACGTCAGACCCGCTTTACAGCCAGACACTGCTTGGCAAATACACCCCAAACACGCCTCTGTGACTGGATTCTCTCCTGGAAAAAGAAGAATAATAAATGTTAATGATGATGATGATAGTATATAAAGGTGAACAATGAATAATCACGGTTGGCGCTACTTGAAAATATTTATATATGTAAATATTTTACCCGTAAACTGCAGTTTTAAGGATTGCTTTGTGTGATTTTTATAAAATTGTATAAATTTAGAAAATCTATGCTTAACTTCATTTAATAAGTCCTTCTTAAATTTTATAAGTACTTAAAAATTAGGTCAATTGATATTATGCAATATATATTCAATAATATTCATAAAAATAAGTAATTTTAAATGCGGATGCGGTTTCTAGATAATTCAACTAACTAGAAAAAGAATTAATTATCAATCATAAATCATTTTGACAGTAATAATAATGTTAAACCTATTAGTAACATGAGGTCTTCGTAGAGCAGGGGCACTAGGGAGTGACTGTAACGCGACGTTTGTGGGTGATTCCCACTCGACGAAATGCGTTATTATTGATTAATATTTTCATTTCGCCACTCAGGAACAAGGGCAAAAGCCCGGCGTTGAGTTCCGCCACTCTCGACACTGAAGTGAGGAACGGAGTTTATTAACACTAGGTTGCCTCTGCTTACCGAGTGCAGGATACAGCGTGAACTATTTTTCTTAATATAAATAAATATAGGCATTATGACGTTAAGATCTCAGTATAATGTTAAATCAATTAGTAATACAAATGGACTCATTTCCAAGCCTTCACTCAGATCCGGTACGAGTGTTGTTCGTCATAGTTCATAGTTATTATTTATCTCATAGTAATGTTGCGAGTGACCTTTTATTGCCGCTTAATTGAATGATAACTAAAATCGCTTAATAATATTCCAAGAACATGTAAGCGCAACTAATATGAAACATTCTTTTATAATAATCTATTAGAAGATATATCATAAAACTATGCTAGAAAACGATCTGATTTTATATGTTATCAGATAATTTTCTTATTTTAATGAAGTTTTTGTAAAAATTCCAAATATACTCGTATAAGAACAAATTCATTCTCAGTTGCTTATCTCGTTGACTGAATGATAGTGAATTACGGTAGTTTTATAAAGTTAAAATTTAAATACATATATATGCGTATATATAATAGCCTCAACTATGATTAGTTCGATTGCTGGCAAAAGTTATTGACGTACTCAATGCGGGAAATTAACGCTACACTTAGCCTATCGAGCCATGATATAATACAGGATTTTCCTGGATTAAAAATTTATTTTCATGAATTTAATTAATAATATTCGTCAATTAACTATTATTCCCAAAAGTTCCCAAGTTAAGTAGTTAGATTCCCCTTAAAAAGAATGTTTAATATACAATAATATAATGTTTAATATACATAAAGTAGTTGTTAATATATATATATATATATATATATTAATAAAGTCATACATATAATATGCACATACAAATTACAAGGCCATCTTAACATTATGTCGTTGATATATATAAAACTTGGCATTGCATATAGGACGCAAGACGAAACAATGGATTTTAAAATATATTATTTTCATTATAAGTTATTTATTGACATCACTGGACTTAAATTAAAATATAATTTAATACATATATATGTAAAGTGCACTTATTAAATAATAAAAAGTCATATTAATAAATGTAAAAACACAAGTAATAGTCTAATGGTGTATCTGTGAATTTAAGATATCTCTTATAAATAGGTACTATTTTTCATTGCGCATTTCAATGGTAGGTTGAATGATATAATAGAAGCTGCTAATAGAAGTTGCATCAACTAATGAAGTACCTAATGTGGATTCAATTCCCACCAAGGGGAGTGTTTTTATTATATATATTTTTTAACTAACCGGTCTTTCATAATTTTTGAGACTGAAAGGGAGAAATATACATTTCTACGATTGGGGATTAAAACCACTGCGCCTTGACGACCTTAAGATAGATGAACATAAAATAACAAACATTGTGTAATTTGAGACATGCTTGTGTCTGTCTATCCTCTAAAATGCTCGAGATGCGTGAAGATGAAAAAAAACCTTACATAAATATACTTAGAGGAAGCAGAGCGAATAATTGACCTATAGATCGTGATCTAAGTCAATAAGTATGCTTACGGATGTAGAACGATATGATACACACATATCTCAGAAACTGTCCAAGCGAAGAAAACATCGATATTCATTTGCATCAGCTTGTTATATTAATTATTTAACAAGCATAATTATTGTAAACATTATATTTTATTATTAGCATTTGAATGAATTTATTCTATATAATCTCGCTGGCGCAATGGTACAAGCGTGTGACTCTAAACACGACCGTGCTTGGTTCAATTTCCAGTCGGGAAAATTAATTATTATTTATTCATATCTTCTTTTCCTTGATCTGGTGACAACTACCAGCCACCACAAAATATTTTGTGATTCTAGTTATCATAGTAAAATAATACTTAACTATACATTCAAATATTAAGTAATATTGGTAAAAATAAATCAATCGTCATTCATTCACTTATATTATTAAAACGCGTTGATGTCTTTAATATGCAAAAAAAATCAACCGCAATTGCTCAATTATTTGAGTCCATTATTAACATTTAAAAATTATATATATCGAAATATATGTCGGATTTAAAAGGGCGTAATAGATATTAAAAATAAACGAGTAGAACCTCCGACCATGTCCTGGCCTTTGGTTCTACTCGAAATACTAAATTAAATAAATAGGTAAATCTAAAACAAATAAATAAACCAAACAATAACTGGAAACATAGTAAATTACAAGGAAAATAATAACAACATTATCTTATTCTTTAAATGATGGCTTGGAGCAGTGCCTGGGACTTGTGACCCCAGGAGTAGGCTTAAGGGATCCCTTTCCGATATATCAACACTCGCCTTTCACTGCTCCAGTCCAGTATAATTACAAATAGGTCTTAACAACATTAATAATTAAAATAGTCGAGGTTAACCAGCGGTGGAGCACGAGTAGTGCTCCGAGCCGTGGCAGAGCCTCGACTGAGCGTACAACGCCCGCGTGGCCTTTTATAAAGTAACAATGACGTTGACAACGGTGACGAGCCCAAAGTGGCGCCACCGGAAACTGACAAATACAAAACCATCAATTGAATATTTACAGCATTTTAGTAACTCTAAATGTTATTTCTAATTTTACTTCTTAAAACATCTTTTGTAATTAATTAACTAATTATGAATTTATTCTCAATATTTAAGTAAATTATCACCCAAGCCGGCATATATGAATTTAGAAATCTCAAGACGGGTTGAAAGAGGAAAAATCTCTCCGATAATTACTGTGGCCATAAATAATAAAATAATGGTGCATTCATGTTATACACAATTTATGCGTAAAAGTATATGATTATTTACAAACAGGTTTTTCTAAATAATTTATAAATCGTACCGTATATCTATTATATACAAAAAATCATACTAATATTATAAATGTGAATGTAAGTTTGTTTGTTACGCTTTCACACCAAAACTAGTCAACCGATTATCGTAAAACTTTTTACACATATTCTTAGAGATGTTGGAAAGGACATAAACTTTTTACTTCAATAAAAATATTTAAAAAAGATATATATTTGTAAAACCTTTGACTATATATAATATAAAAATTGCCTTAACCGAGCAAAGCCTCTTGTATAATATGAATAAATGCCTAGAACTTAAACTGTTTGCGTACAGTAAATGCAAAGTATTAATGTTGATTAATAAATATTCCTAAATACTTTGTCAGCTATAACATTCTCGTATTTTGTAATTATTATTGGCTGGCTTACATTCTTTCTCCTGAGTCAATTAAAATATTAACAAGATTTTCTATTTAAAACACTCAGTTAATATGGTGTACAGCAAAGACCTAACAACTATGTTGTCAGACGAGTGCTTCAGAAGGAACCGGTCGGCATAAAGAAAAATATTCATAACCAGAGTAAATTAAATGTAACTTGTTTTACATTTAAATGAAGAGCTGGTTTCAATGTGGAGGGAATATAATATTATTACATGTATAGCCACTCGTTCAAAAATAACTATGGTTTATATATAACAACAATTTGTAAATTTAATTTATTACACATAATACAAATAATAGAAAATTTACATAAAAAAGAATAGAAATGTAGGAATCTAAATTAATTTTGAAATTAATTAAATTGAAAATCCCTGAAATAAACAAATATTCTGTACATATATTGAAGAATTCAGAAGCGAGATTTAAATATTATGTATAGCGGATGTCGTTACTATTGTAAAATATTCAAATAGCCGTACCGCGTCACCATAAAACGTAAACAGAACGAAAACGATTTATTTAAATTATCTTGTATTCTGCCATATTTATTGTAACTACTGTATGAATTAAGTCTAAAATTATGCAAACTTATTATGGGAAAAAAAAGTAAATTTTAATATACGAACTATTATATTTTCCTGTTGGTAGAAATGTGTGAACGTGAATGGTTGTTGGTTCAATCTCTACTCAAGGAAATGAAATAATTATTATATGAATTTATTCATCCAATTTTTTTTTTGTGTTGAGGCAAAGCGCGGCATTGATTTCCGCCACTCAACACGCAATGCCTTCAGTATTCCGCGGAAAATGGAGAACGGAGTGTCTTAAAACAAGGTTCCCTCTGCCTATACTACTATACAGCGTAAAGCTGGTTTTAATTCAATGTTTTCCTTTTGAAAGGAACAATTTAAAAGGTTGAATAAAAATTTGCAAAAAAGTAACCTCTGAATTTCGACCTTAATCTTTATGAAAAGATGGTAAAATGACGTAATATCGTAAAGGCTCTATAATTTATGTCACCATGGCTGACATTCAGAAGCTACAATGATAAATATAAACAAGCTGGTATTGACCTCTAGTGTTGAAGTTAAAACACATATGTGAAATATAATTCCAGTGTACGTACTTAAAGTACATGGTTAAAAAAATATATTTTGACTTCGAAGATTAAATTACTAGGATTAATTGTAATTTTCCATTTTTCCCATTTTCTAGGGAAAAGTACCTAAAGTCTTGATTTCATGATTTGTTTCTGGGCTATTATTATATTTTTAACAAATAATTTGCACATTCCTTGCTAATTGAATAATTATATTAGTATCATTTACATGATATATAATAATCACTTCATAATGTTAATTAATGGTATTACTAACTAGTTATTAATTTTATTATTTTTATTGAAGCTTCAGGCTGTATCCAGCACGTAGCAGCCTGCTTCTAGCAGAGTAGGCAGAGGGAGTCTAGTGTTAAGAAACTTCGCTCATCGAAATCCTGCAAATTCTGTAAGCATTGCGTGTTGCCGACGCGCGACATTAGAACTAAGAATTTAATTCCCTGAAATGGGAATTGAACGCACAACCTGTCACGTTTACACACTTGTACCCAGGGGTTTCTACATTCATTCTGTACCTGTAGTACCTGTACTACGACTGGCCTCAAGACTACTATTAGTAACTGATAATTTATTTTAGTATAACTGCCAACGATAAATTAATTTATATGAACATATAAATAAACATTTAGATTGAAAAAACAAAATTTAACTCTAAAAGGCTTTTAAATATGAAAAAGTTGCAGGAAACACTACAGCCGTCAGTACCTGGTAGCCAATTATGCAAAGTATGACGAATCCGGAAGGTTTTTTCTTGCTACGTATTACTTGCATTGTTATATATCATTAACATAATTTTTACAGTTGAAGTTAATTGCCTGTTTGTACGTATATATCAATCAAATATTTTGCAATAAGATTAATGAATGTATTGCAAATTGAAGTTAAATTTCTGTAATTGTACATAGTTTTCTTATTAATATAGTCGAAGCATTCTCTTTGTTCGACGTCGGTTAAGATTTACTTTAGAAATATAACTGGATTGTTACAGTAGAAAAAGAAATAGAATTAGAATATTAGAAATATATGTAAATATTTTTTTTAAAGGAGCTTTTAAATAGACAAAAAATTTTGAGATTAAAAAGAGAGATCTCGTATTTTTTATAATGTTTTAATTTTTTTAGCTTCACGCTGTATCTCGCACATAGTAGGGTAGGCAGAGGGAACCAGGGAGGGAAACTTGTGTAAATTTCTTTTTCTCGAGTGGGGATCAAACCCACAGCCATTCCCGTTTACAGACACACGCTTGTGCCCGCCCCTGCGCCATGACTGGCCTCACGTTTTGATGTTACTAAGAAATCGACTTATGTTCAATGGGAAATATCTTGGTATATTAATACGTTAATTAGATCATTCATCAAGCTTATACAACAATTATAATGTCAATATTAATTCTAATACTAGCTTATAAGGTTATTAAATGTTTTTATTTCTTCTCATATCCGCTTTTATAGACATCTTTTACTTTAATTATTTAGATATTAGTAAATTTTATACTAATTTTCCCGTATAATTTGTTTAAGGGTTATATAATAAAATGGTCATATATAATAAATAAAATATGATTATATATAATAAGTTTAATTTGTTTATCTATATTTTAAGAAAAGTTTTTCTGTATCATAAGGAACAAAAACAGAACTCAACAAGACAACTCAATTTATTTTCTTAGCTTCACGCTGTATCTCGTACTGCAGAGGGAACACCTGGGAGACCTAGTGGTAAGACACTTCCGTCGACCACTTTCCGCCGAATTAAGGCATTACGTCTTAAATGGTAGAACAGAACGCCGCGCTTTGCCTCGTTACCATAGCTAGCGGAAATGAAAATATTAAATATTTAATTTTAATTCCTTCATGTGGAGATTGAACCCACAGCCGTCGCGTTTATAGTCGCACAGTTGCGTTGTGCTACGACGGTCTCGATTTATTAATAATATACCTAGTATATACATACGATGTAAATAAAAGAGTAAGAACTATTTTATAATGTCCATGTTATTTATTTTAGTTTACTTTTTTTTATTGAAATTTTCTTAGCATGTGGAAATCAAATTCAAATATTAAATCATTTTACTAACCAATATCGGCGAAGGCGGCTCCAACCAGCAATAATATGGCACTAAACTTAATCACGGCTGACGCCATAGCGACAATATAAAACTATATAAATAATAATAAAATATTTTAAATTATAAGCGTCGTATGCGCACGCGCATCTGCTCTCGACTGACATTGGTCTTGGCCTTAAACCCTCTTATAAGCGCGTATGTTGAGTCAGTGAATTCCATAAAAATAAGTTTATATTTAGATTTTTTTGTTTTTCATTTTATTGCGAGGAGGTGTTATATTTCTGGAAGCTATGGAATAGATTTACTTGATATTTTTTAATTGTAAAGATAGCTGGTTCGCAACATGTTACTGTAAACTTTACACATTATAATGTAAATATGTTACTATATAAATTAAATAGAAATAGAAAACAAAAATCAGCTTCACGCTATATTCCGCACACTGCAGGATAGGCAGACATAATACATAAAATAAAGAATAATATAAAAAGTAATCCGATTGCTTGCATTTCTATTGCTTAAATATCTTAAATGATAATATACCAGGAACAGGTGCGCAATGCGAGACGTTTGTTTTTCATATTAATATTCGTGGTAGACTGTATTGCGCTCCCAACGGCGGTGTCAACAAGTTTAATTAGAACATCATATGTATATATTATTACAGATATTTCTGTTGACTACGTGTCAATTAATTAAAATTTAATAGAATATATTTGTTTACTTTTGAGTAAAAATATTTTTTATAATAATAAAATGTTCTCAAACTTAACTAGACATAATTATAACAAATATGCGAAACAAGTAACAAAAATATAAAGTGTTATTGTAAGAACATATTACTAATTATTTAACCAACTTTTAAATATATGTAGTAAGAAGTAAAAATAGGAATTTATGATTTTTGAAGTACATAGGTCTCAAAATTCGTTTATATTTTAAATATTATATTTAATATTAGTAATATTAAAAACGATTGAATCATACGTGTTTGTGTTTTTACGTCAAGATAGCCTTGACGTATAAATTCATATTAATTAAATTTGTACAAAATAAAATCCGGGAAAAATATATTTTCTCGGAAGCTCTTCCTCAATTGCTTATTACCTTGAATTCAACGCAAATAAATAAGTAGCTGTCTACATCTACTATCATAGCACATAATTTAAAGGCCTCGCCCACCGATGGTTACAGCGATAGTACAAAAATGGGAGGTCTAGAGCTTTTTCTGAAATTCTATGATTTAACCGCAAATGATTTTTTACTGAACATGTACTACCTGTTGATACTAGAGCTGCCAAATTTCATAATTTTAGGTTAACCAAAAGTGTCGAAATACGAATTATTTGTTTTTTTAAAATGTAGAAATCTGTTTTTTTTATAGCCGCCGTAGAACTAGATATATGGTTTGAATTTCAACTCGTTATCTCCAAGCGTTCCTGTCATAAAGACTCTTGACGTACAGACTGCAGATAGAAGGACAACAAAGTGATCTTATAAGGGTTGCTTTTTTTCTTAAATGATAGGAACCCTAAAAATCGGACAAGTGCGAGTCAGACTCGCCCACAGAGGGTTCCGTACAAAAATTGGAAGTCTCGAGCTTATTCTAAAATCCGTAAGAAACGAAACAACTTTGATCACAGGGTAAAAATTAACTTAACTTAACGCTACTATACTAACTACTCACGCTATATCCCTAGCGGGGTAGTTAGAGACAAAGGAGCGCCAAACGCCACGGTCTCTGCATACGCCTCGTCCACTGGCATCAACCTCTTCATACATGCCCCCCGGGGGATCCTCACGCTTTTTACGTGACCTTCCTTCAAGTATCTTTGTATCATAAGTAAAGTATCTTTGAGACTGTGTTTTCGAAGGTCAACCGAGGTCTCCCACTTCATCTCTTACCGCCCACTTTTCATCACTTTCATCACTCTTCTTTCATCACTCATTCGTTCGACGTGCCCGAACCAGCTGAGCACGTTCTTCTTCATTCTTTGGTTCGTTGCCAGATCGAGAAAAAGAAAATATGAAGTGTGAATTGAACCCACAACCGTCGCGTGCACACTTATGCCCCTGCTCTACAATGGCCCCAGAATTATAATTATATACTTTACAAATTTAGCGTTAGTGAGGCTAATTATAAAATATTTATATATATATTGGTCTGAAGAAATTGAAAATATCTTGTATACTGAAACAAAATAGCATGCATAAGCACTAAAAACAATCATCACATATACCATAAAAGATTTTTTAATAGGTCGTTTCAATACGTAAGAACTGGCTTCAGAGAAGTTTAAGAAAAAATGTATTAATTGGAAAATAAATTAAATATCGTTTAGCGGGTTCCTTACATTGTATAAATGGCCTACATATAGGTCTTAGGACTGCATTTAATTGTGTTATTAATTTCTAAATGTATGTCACATTTACTGAAACATGATAAGTTTGTTTTAGAGGATATGCGATTAATTACAAGCAGCAAAATCAGATTTTTAAGTAAATGAAATAATTATAAAATTAAAAATATCTATAGATGATATGTATTTTAAAAAATCTAAACTTTATTCGTGATTAAAAGTAAGTGTCGTGATTGTATAACATAATATATTATACTCGTATGTAAGAGATTCATATCTTCAGAAGGAAGGGAAAACCCAGTCCCGACATGGTCGTGATTTCATTGTGTTAGTATTATCACTAAGTCAAAATGCTTTTTTTATGGTATTGACGTCATAATTAGTTTTTTTTATGTTCACATAACTTCTACTTAAGGGCTATGCTAGTGATAACTACTGTTTTTGTTATCATTTCAGTTGAGAGACATTAGAAAAATAAAGAAAAATAATAAGATCGAGTTTATTATTTTTTTGTCCATTAACAAAATGAACTGTATATTTTTATAGCTGCACGCTGTATCCTGCACATAGCAGGGTAGGCAGAGAGAACCTTGTTTTAAGACACGCTGTTCCCACTAAGACACTTCGGTACCCCACTTTCAGTTCTGAAGGGATTGTATATTGAGTGGCGAACCTCAAGGCTGTGATTTGCCTCGTTACCAGAGCGAGGAGAAGAAAATAGTAAATATTTTATTTCCTCGAATTGGAATCGAAACCACAAGTGTCCCGTTTACAGTGTCGCTAATAGTAATTCTATTCAATTACGCCAATTTAACGTCAATTAAATATAAATATAAAATAACTAACTCTATGGCTCTTAATATTCAGGAATTTCAATTTTTCAATATAATTATGTAAGTACTTAGTGAACGATGTAAGTATAAGATTCTGTAAAAAATATAAGTTAATCTATATCAACATTCATACATTTGATATTTCGTCGTACAGGATTTCGATTACACATTGTATTGAATCATTGAATGGTATATTGTGCAGGAAGTGACATTTAAAAAATATGAGTACGTACAAATAGGTACTATTACTTTATGATTTTTTATTTTAATTAGGCAACATGGATTCTATATTAAGTGTTGTTGGAAAACATAATAGAGCAGTGGACTGTAAACGCAATAGTTAGGTGTTCGATGTCCGATCGGGGAAGCTTACGTTTAAACTATTTTCGCTGCCCAACGATTATTGTCTTTTAAATTGGCAGAAAATAGAAAACGAATACTCTTTTTCTTCCTCAGTTCATTAACTCTAGGATTTCTAATTCCTTTAACGTGAATGTCAAGATAAAAGAAATATTGCGACAATACTTATAATCTAATTAGGGCCGCCGTCGTGGCGGAGTGGAAAACATTTATTTGCTAATATGAACTAGTATTATGAACTAGTACCTAATTTTATTCATGACAACCGCACTTCACGTATTTATATGTATACATAGTGTATATGTATCTATTTATGTATTTGGATATGTATTTACTCTTTTTTGTGATCATTATTTTTTTTATTTAAATTCTTAGTGATTTTTCTCCTTTGATAACTGCACTGTACTCTCTTCCCGCTATTTGACAGTCACCCACTTCCATTGGTTGGCTGGAAGAGATTTCTTCTAGAAATAAGCCCACCTTTGCTAACTAAAATTTTAATTTTGTATTTACTATGTGTTTTTATTTGCACTAAAGAATATATATAATAATGTCTGACCGTAATCGTGATGGTTGTGGGTTCGAGCCCTACTCGCTCACTTTTATTTTTAATTATAGTGATAAAGTGCGGCGTTTAGGCGTGCCTCTTAATACGCAAAGTCTCGAATTCGGATGGAAAGTAGGGAACGAAGTGTTTTGACACCATGCTCTCTCGTTCTACCCTACTGATTTAACTTTATTGCTTGCATAATTATATTTGGTCAAAAATATATATATTTTAAAAAAAAATTTTAAAAAATACCGGAGGACGGTTATAAATTTTAATTTAAATAACAAGTATATGTTTTTGTTGATGAAAAAAAAAACAAAAAAAAAACAAGTCCCAGGTGATTTGAAACAATTTGAATATAAGTCGGTATGCAGTGCAATTAAGCTATTGATTTACAGGCAACAATAAAACATTTATAGCAACCCCAAATATACATTTCGTTTTTAATAATTATCTTGTTTGATAACTCGTCCTGATATTACAGTATTTTACAGATTAACATTATAAAAAACTTGTTTATATTGTTATGAGGACATTAACCTGAGTGTAGATGGCTTGCCACTATTTTATTAATAATTTAAGTGTAGATACCGTAAGCGTATATGAAAATATGATTTTTAGATTATTATTCATTATAATGTTTTTATTTATTTATTAATAGAAAACACAAGAAATCGAATGAAAAATAAGGGGCTCGTACTTTAAGGGGCTTTAAGATTTACAATGCTCTTTAGGCATCATACTATTGAAAACTTACCCACGGCGAAGAATAATAGTAATAATAGTTTAGATGTAAATAATTTCACCTACATGCATATGTCGCTTACCTGTGAAGAAAATGTTTTTTTTTTCGAAAGAACTAAACTGCTGATGACCTGGGATGGTCTTGACAGCGTCACCGGGTGGACAGGGGCCAGAGTGACTCGCCCCTGAAGAATGATACTAAAATATAGTTCGATAATATATTAAAACCCAAATCTTTTTTTAAATAAATGTACAAAAATGATTTTTTCAGGAAATGAAGGGGCCGTAGATTTGAGTATATGGTTTGAATTTTAACGCGATATCTCCAATCATTTTTGAGGTAAAGGCTCTTGACAGGCAGATAACAAAGTAATCTAATAATGGTTTCTTTTTTCCTTAAAAGGTACGGAACCCTAACATAAGTATTAGTATTCACTTTTTTCTTTTATGTTCCTGCATAGTCATCTACAGCTACAACTGTAAAAAATATATTTTTTATCACGAAAACTAGTAGAAACTCACCACTTTAAGTACTTTTGATTTTGTTATGTTCCTATCATCTGTGGTTCCTATACTTAGGTACTTTTTAAATAGAATAACTAAAAATTTTGCTACTTTGAAGATAGAACAAAAAAATGTTAGATGCAATGAAATTTCTATTAATTATTCTTGAAGCCAGAAATAAACTGAATAGGATAAATTAGGTGGAAGACTTTGTGAAATAGAAAATTGATAAAAAATAAAAATAAATATTGCTTTTTGTACACTCGATTTTTTCAATCAGTAGTTATATAAAATTACAAAAAAAGTTAGCGTACTAACTTTTAAAATACTTGGCTATATTCATCACAATAATTTGTTTAATTTTATATCTACTTGAATATTATTATCAATTTTTAGGATGTATATTATTATTACTTTCAACTTTTAAGGATATTTATGAAATGGCAACACTGTATGACCAAGCAATGTCATGTGACGAAAGAGAGTAATGTCAATGTCAAGAATATTAAATTGTTTTATATTACCATTCTTGTTATCTTGTATATTCTATTTTACATCGAGGTACGTGATTGGTTGTAAATTTGATCCCAATGTTATTCAACCAATCCGATATTCCTTAATCGTACATTAATATCCAACGAAAACGGTTCTATATATATTAAATTTTGTGCAAAGTAATGTAATAGTTATTTAGAGTAGAAGTTATAAAATCTTATTAGATAAATTAATTGAATTAAATGAACTGATTTATTATTTGTAAAATAGTGCTGAGTCTAACAGGTAAATTATTCAATTGTAATAAGTGATAGAAAATAGCATTATAATGAACATAATACGCAATGCGACGGACTGCATTTCGATTAGGGTTTTCTTTAAATTATAGACTTAAATATATGTTTTACTCTTCAAATATCGGTAATTTTACGTCAATGGTCTGTAATTATGCTGGAAGAATGTTAATTTGTTGACAATTTTATCACCTATCGGACTACTTAAAATAGGTCAGCAATAAATGCATTATATTGTATGAATTGTAAGCTCTTAGTAACTTGTTAGTTCACTTTTAACTGAAAATCTGAAACGGTGAAACCTTATAAATGTTTACAACTGTTTCATTTTAAATCTGTGGCAACCTTGGCCTAAAAATCCAACCAAACAGAATGTTTATGACATCATTTACATAAATACTTTAAAACATCAATAATAATAATTTGCAATAAAATTAAAGACAATTTAAAGCTAATTTTCTATCTTCTTAACTTTTAACTTCATAGTTTTTAATATTCTTCCTAACAATCATACCAAATTCTTATCAGATCAAACATACTTACCATTGTAAATAACCTTGGAGGTAAATTAAAATATTTATTAAGTCCTTAGTCTCTTAACAATTATATTTTTTAAAACAAAACAAACATTCTTTAAAATAAGAGTAATTATTGTTTAATTTACTTCAAACTTCTGTATTTAATTATTAACAGTGACATTCTTGATTTCAGAGTGAACATGCGTATAATAATATTTTCCATAGCATTTTTGCTATGTAGCGTCTACATGACTCAGGCTTTTGAGGACACTACATTAGAGGACGATGATTTTGCTGAATTCGAACAATTTGAAGCTGATGAAGATTCATCAGATGGAGGTAATATGTTTAACATGTTAGTCATCAAATCAAGTTTTATAGATCTGGTGGCCTGTAATAAGTTCATATGTAATAAGGGGTAAAATCATATTTTTACAGCATTTAGTGAAGAAGAAGCCCCAATATTGAAGCCAAAATTAAATGCTGCCAACAAAGATCAGTTTGATGTCACGGTTGAAATAGAGGATGATATTATTACTGAGGTAACATTCAACATAATACATGAATATTATTAATATTTAGCTAGGCACACCATGTTGGTATCAATTTTTCCTCAATATTACATATGGTGTTTATTGTAGAATATATACTTGTTTATTAATTATTCCTACTTAATTGATAAAATTTTCAATGTTATTAGTAATATGAGGTTATAAAAAAATATTTGCACTTTCTTTTAGATTGTATATTCTTAATTTGACTCAGTAGTACTTAGGCAAATAAAAGCAAATGTTATGGGTTCTATTTTATGGGGAATGGAGTATGTTAACTAAGCTCACTCTGTCTACCCTTCTATGTAAAGCTTAATTATTATTTTCAGGAGGAGGATAATGAATTCGAACATTTCCAAGACCCTGAAGAGTTTGAGGGCTTCCAAGAGACCACCCCAAGGACAGTTGAGCAACCAAAGATTACAATTTCCAAGGTAATTTTAATAACATTGTAAATATATTATTTTTGAATTTGTCATATTAAAAGATCACTTGTTTCTTAAGTAATGTTGAAAAATGATGATATTTAAGCTTCATAATTGTACTATTATGTATTTAAATTATTTTTATTGGATGCTAAAACAGGCTATACTTGTGGATTTGATTCCCACTCAAAAGAATAAATTGTTTTTATTTCCGTGATTGTGTTAGATTATATGTGGGGCTCAGTTCTGCTGTTCAGCATATCTTGACTCTAGGTTATCTCTTATCTTACTATATAGAAAATTAAAAAATGAAATTGAGAAAAACGTTATTTATTAAAAAAAATCTTGAAAACACCAATATTAGACCCGCAAGGATTTCACTTGTGCTGCTTGGAAACTATCTAAGAACGAAATTCCTATACACTTATTACATTATCAATGTTGTTAGTGAGATGCTATAGATTAGATTTTTACAAATTTCCTACAGAGATTTTCAAATCCCACTATATAAATAAAATTTATAACATTTCATAAATATATTTCTTTTCTAAGTGTATAATAACTTTACAAATATAAAAAATACTAATCATATACAACAATTTGTCCCTAGGTTCCTATAATGGTGCGTCCACGCTGGGACGCATACTGGTTAGAGGCAATACTCTGTTGTCTACTCGCTTCATATGCTCTGGCATATGCGATAGGTCGCGCAAAGAATACTTCGATAGCTGTTAATTTCTTGAAATTACATAAGCCATTGTTAGATGAGAATTTTACTTTGGTCGGTAAGTCAATTTTATCTTTAAGATTTTATGAATTAATGTTAGCATTTTAAATTATTTGTATTTTCTGTATTATGCTTATTATTTTGGTATTTTCTTAATTTATTTGTGATTATTATGTTTATGGGTCGTAATTTTCACTATTATATCAAAAATGTTATCTTTAACATGCTATATCATTATGAGTAATGTGTAATATAGCATACTCAAACTCTCTCGTAGACAAAGCTCGGCGTTGTTTGCACCGTTCAACACGTGTAATGATAATAAAAAAAATCAGCAGAAACCTTAATGGAAACGGAGTGTCTTAACACTAGATTCCAACTGCCTACCCTTCTATCCCGGAATGCAGCTATATACAACTAGCAGCAGCTACGTGCAACTATATATTTCTTATCTGTATTATTTATAATTTTTTATTTGTGTGCATTAAACTATCTATATTCTGTTCATTCTCAGGAGAAACAGGCCTAGATGTAGTAGCGGCAGACGAGCGCGGGTGGAGACGTGAAGCGGAACATTGTTTCACGATGTGGTGCAGTGGTCGACAGTGCTGTGAGGGGATGCTCCTCACTTTGAAACTTATTAAGGTATATGGGTTCAATTCCCAATTTTATTGAATACTTGGAGATAATTTTTGAATGATGAGGGTACATGTGCGCAATTTATATTTTTTTATAAGTTATACTTTCCGTTCACCTATCCTTTGGATTAGTCTGACCTAATCCTGAAATTGGTACGAGTGGGCGAGTCCGACTTCCACTTAACCATTTTTTTTTAATATCTCAATATTTTTCCACAGCGTCAAGACCTAGTCCACGTGCTACTAGGTGTAGTCAGACCGACACCCGACACGTTACTAATAAGAGTGGAGCTGGGCAAGGATGACTGCGACCCGTTCGTGCTGTGCGTGGCCCAGAAGAAGATTGCTACGCGTTTGGCTAAGGAGATGCAGGATTTGGTGAGTTTTTTTTGGAAATTTGACCGAATTCTATAAGAAAAACAGGTTATCAATTCGACTTTAAAAGTTAGTGCTTCCTGCATAGTCCCATTTTAATTTGGTCGATTTCTGACAACTGTATCCATGAGAAAAGGTTCTGATTGTGGGATCTGATTGAAATTGGAGAAGTCGGTGTTTTTGTTAAAAATTGTAATTATGTATTGATATAAAGCCAGTCGTGAGACTGCGGCACAAGCGTATAACTAAATGCTAAATACGAAATGGTCGTGGGTACGATTCCCACTTGACGAAATGAAATATTTAGTATTTTCATTCATTCTGGAAATAGAATATCTAAAAAAAATATGTAAGATGGAGGCCATTGAGTTGGTCGTGGGATCTTCACTCAGATAAATAATTTATTATTATTTTCTCGCCTTGTTAACAAGACTGTTGTGACGATGAACTGAGTGTCTTATCACTTTTTCAGCCTACATTTGTATAACGGCGTAAAGCTAAAAAAACATATAAAACAGAGAATCACCTTTTCAGAGCGTGTTCTGCCCTGAACGCCGCGCGGGCGACAAGCACGGGCTGCCGGCGTCGCTGGGCGTGTTGTCAGAATGCGCGGAGGCGACGGCGGGTGTGCTGGATGCGCGCGTGTGCGCCGCGCTGCAGCGCTACCACCAGCACGTGCAGTACGTGCACCTGTCCGACAGATACGCGGGGGTGAAGCAAGTGGAGTGGGTACCGTTTTATTTGTTTGTTGAAGTTGAATATAATTGATAACTAGCGGTCTGCCCGGCCTGCCCCGTTATTTGGTGGTTATTGCTGTGTTCTAAAATCATAGCACTCTAATAAATCAATTTTTACGCAACTACGATGCCTCAGTCAGACATAAGACACACAAATACAGACACGTTAAGTTATAAACCTGTACCTCTGTTTCCGCCGGGGGTTAAAGACTATCTAACACCTATAATATATACCTACCTCTATAATATATATCTACCTCTATAATATATACCGTCAGTATATGGCACGTAGTCGCCGTCTCCTTTCTGGAGACCTCTGCCTACCCTGCAACTGCTAAGTATAATACAACGTGAAACAAAAAAAAACAAGTAAATACATATATTTAACACCTTTATTCCTATTTACAGGGAAACTGTAGCAACAAAGCCGCCAGTAACTGAAAAAGTATTGTTAATCAGCCTTGCCATTTCTCCTGAAGGTGAAGAAGTCAGACCGCTACTGCAACTAGTCTTTTATATATTGGATAAAATAAAGAGACTTAGGTTAAGTAAGGAGGTGAGTTTGTGTGGATTTCCTCATTATTAACATATCAAAATGTTTATATTCTTTGTAGTTTAGTGTTTACATGTCTTTATGTAGTAGTAGTCAGAGGCACAAGAGGCGCCGTTAACACGACTGATTGTATGTTCGAGTCTGACTGGAGAAAATGAAATATGTGATTCATTTTCTCGCTTCGAAAACGCAATGTGTCAAGAATTCTGCGGAAAGTGGGGAACGGATCCTATTATATTCGGGATACAGTGGCAAGCTGAAAAAGAAAATACATATATTAATTAATTAAACCAATTAAACAGGCATTAGCAAAATGTGAAAAACGTCGTGTCAAAGCGGCGGAGGCGTGGATGAGAGGCGCGCACGCCGCCCGACAGGAGCAGGCCGCTCAAAGGCGGGAAGAGAAACGCAAGTTGGAAAAGGAAAAGATTTTGGCGGTAAATTTAATGTCATTTTTTTATTTTGACAGCTACTTGTTTTTTTTTTCAGATATATCTGACAAAAAGGACATATGGGTAGTATTTGAGATGCGATTTTTTATTTTCAATTTATTATCTTATTTTACCATATTTTAAATATTTACTCTAATTCTAAGTAAGTGATGCAAATATACAAATGTGTTTTTTCCAACATGTTTATTTTAAACCACCGCCCAATTTTTGTTACTTTGTGTGAAACTTTGTTTGAAAAAACCTTATATCAAAACATCTACAAAATCAATTAAATAATTAAACAAGTTATCATGTTGCAATGGGACAGTGTGAGATTCTACACAATGTTTGTGGATTCAGTTCTCATTTAAACAATTATCATACATATACATACATCATTGATTTTCTCACTCTAAAACAGACAAAGCCCAGCCTGTCATAGCGATCGACACAAGAGTGTATACAGGACAGGTAGTGGTTTCGATTCCCACTTGAGGAAATGAAATTTGTAATATTTTCACTTCTTCGCTCTGGTGCCGCAACAAAGCGCGGCTTTAACTTCAGCCACTCAACATGCAATTTCTCCAGAATTCAGTGGAAATTGGAAACGGAATGTCTTAACACTAGGTTACAACATAACATTTCTTATCTCTATATTACAGGAGGACGATCCGGACAAACAGCGTCGTTGGGAACTAAAAGAACAAAAACGCCAGCAAAAGCGTAAAGCGCCCAAAATGAAGCAACTCAAAGTGAAAGCGCTTTAATTTAAAGCAATACAAGTGCAAAATAAATGAAATATTATTTATCTTTTTGTTACCTATCCATAAGTGTTACGTTCAGTCATGTGAATAAATAATTTTTCTTTACACACACAATTGTTTGATTTTTAAATAACATGTTATGTATTTTTGGGAAGTATTAGAAATTGATAAGATCTTTAATTTGAGCTACTATTATACATTTTTGGAAACCCGACTAATCCCTTTAAATAGTTTAATTTAAAATATTAAAAATTGCTTTAATTTATTTTTATAGTTTTTTGCTGTATCCCGCATATAGCAGAGTAGGTAAGGAAATCTAGTATTAACACATTCCTCACTTTCCATCCAATTAGCCTGACGCCGTCGTGGCGAAGGGGCATAACAGGTGTAACTGTAACTCGACGGTTGTTGGTTCAATCCCCGCTTGGGGGAATGAATACGCACTCAGTACAAGAGTAAAGAATATTTAATTACCGAGCGAGGATTATCTTGCGCGATGTTCAGTTCCGATCTTAACACACAATGACTCCAGAATTCAACGGTTAGTGGAAAACCGAATTGCCTTAAGGAAAAGAGGGTCTTAACACTTGTTCCCCATTTTCTCCTTGTCTATTACAAGCTAAATGTGTTCTGTGATTCCTAGGCTTAATTAAAAATAAATAACTTTTGGTTCAATATATAGTAATATTAATCTGACTGCTAATGCAGTAATTGTAGGATTGATTGCTGAAGGGGAATTGTTTTAATTTCTTTGCTCTTGCTCAGGTAGACAAAGAATGGAGTAAACAAACATTATATACATTTTTTTTACGAAATATGTAAAATTTATATGTTTTTCTTGTCATTGCTCTTCAAGGAAAATTTTAAATAAATAAACAAAAATGCAGATTTCAAGGCAATATTTATTTAAAATATTTGTTGTTTAATAAGAAAAAAAAAATAACAAAATATGTTAACAAACATATTATTATACATTTAAAACTAATACTAAGTCACAAAAGCTAGTAAATAAAAGTGAAATTTAGTTTTAAATCAACACAACACTTAAAATTCTCATCAATATGTGATGATATGAGATCTCCTTTAAACACTTACTATTTAACAACCGTCTCGACTACCACACATAATTTTTTATTAACTATTCTAAAACAAATTATAAATAACTCAAACACAAATAAACAAACGGAAGCCAGTATTATATCTGTTACTTATAATAAACTAAGGATTTGTTCACAATGATCTTTTAAAATAGGTAACTATTTGGCCTATAGTGGTATTTTTCAGGTTTACAAAAAGTAGAAGTTTGCTATCATTTGTATAGTTCATATTAGATGCCATCTTTAATTTATTTCATATGAATATTATGACTTTTTGACCCTTCCCCCGTACCTATTTTGAAATAGTAATATACAATTGTTAAATTTAAACTGTAGTTTGGAAATTATCTTTTTACTAAGCACTATTTTTGTTTTAATAGTTAGATATTATATTTAGAAATATGATGTTGTTAATTTAAGAACCCTTCCCACATTTATAGATGGATCTTTAGTAATAAAATCAAGTAAATATTTTAAAAATGTTAAAATAAATAAGATTTCATTTTATTAATATGCCTGCATAATATTATGTGAAGGAATTAATAGACATTTACTTGCAACTGCAACCACTACTTACAACTATCTAGATATATTATTTTTGTCTTCTATAGCTGTTGAGCAATACTGCCATATTCCTGATACTTACCATCATTAGTAAGTAAGACAACATGCAAAATTAATTTAAATTAGGAGCTAGGAACATTTATAATCATTTACTAAACTTTCGTACTATCATACAAATTCATACACAAAAAATAAATTTGCAGTCCTTTGATCACTCAACTCTTCTAGCTACCAACTGTGATGTACATGCATAATGCACTGAGTTGAAGGTTTAATTTGACTGTCATTCATCAACTTGCAACTTCTGAATTCTTGTGGAGACACAATCCATATCAGGAGAAACTTCCGCATTCGGCTGGGTCTCTACATTGAGATTTAAATTTTCCAGTGACTGGCATCGCTTCGCGGGGCTCTTAATATCGAGATTATCCCTCATATAGGTACTAGTAGACGGCTCCAGCAAGTTATATTTAAAATCACAGCTGCTGTCGTTCGCGTCACAAGCGATGGCATCCGAGTTTTCGCTCTTAGTTCTATGCCTCACGGGCAAAACGTACGGGCAAAGTCTGTTTTTGTTTGTGCTTCTTTTCATGCAATACCCCACAGTGACATTCGACACGTACCGCGTGTTCAGTCGCATTACGCCCAAATTAGATTTAGATTCCTTTAAAAATTCACGCCTCGCTTCGGTTATTGCGCTCAACATACCCAAGTCGTGTAATGCCTTATCCAAATTGTCCAGGTTCATATGATGGCGAGGTTTCTGTAAACAACGTAATATAACCACATGAAACAATGCTGATATAATGACGATGACTTTTTACTCAAAATATAAAACATTTATGTACATTTTTTTCGAATTCATTGCATTTCATCATGAATTGATCCCAATGATATTTATGAAATATGCAAAAACCGTGCGAAAATAAACATCACAAAAAAGTCATAATAAGTGATGACATTTAACGTGGCTTGCCATGTGTAAGTTATTAAGTTTGTTTGTGTATTGCCTGGTTTCAAAAATATTCTATATATATGGTAGTACATAGTTTTAATCCAAGATATTTCATTGTTTAAAAATATTTACATTTAAAAGTCAGAATGACTACTGACATTTTAGTTTAATTTCATATTACTTCATTACAAGGTCAAATCAACTCGTTTCAATACAGTAAAAGAAGCCGTTAAAGGTTAATAATTTGGAAATGGCAGAAATGTTAAAAGACTGGCTTTCTCAACGACTACAGCGGACAATATCGTGGCAAGCTGAAGAATTTGGAGACAAAATGAAAAATGGCCATATTATTGCGTCCGTCTTACGAAGTTATTACGTCATTAATGACGACAAATATTATCTTATGAGACCAAGTAATTTAGAGGAAGATGTCAAAAGAAATTGGAACTATCTTAAGGAATGGCTTCGTGATATTGAAATCATTATAAATGACGTTGACTTAAAGAGTATCATGGAAGGAAAGGGTTCGACATTACTTCGTTTATTTTATCAACTTTTTCTACATTTAGACAAGAGAGATCGAACTAATTTCATAAAACAAGAAAGGAAAGCTGCATCAAAATTAATAGATAAACTAGATCATCGTTTTGTAGTTGAAAAGTTGCCCGAAGTTCAAGAACCATCTTTTGATGATTTATCTAAGCCTATTTTAGACCATACTTTATTCATTAAATGGCAGAAAAAGAAGGCAAAAGAAGTTGAAGAAGTATATAATTATATGAAACATAAATATTCTAAAATAATTAACAAAATAGAAGAATCTAACGTACCTTTTAAGCATGATGCCGTTAAACTGAATAAAATGTCTTCTAGGGAAAAACGAGATATTGAAAAATTTTCTATGAAGTATCCTTGTGAATTTCATAATTATACTTATAATGAATTACTGGAATTAGAACAAGAGGCCAAAGAGAGGAAAAGAATATTAATAAATTCGGAATCAGCAACAAATTATATGGATAATCTTTATACTAAAATGCACATAAAAGCTGACTCGGAGCAATTTCAAAAACAAATGTCAAATGCGATTAGTGGTTCATTATGGGATATGACTGTAGCTGAAGAAGAAAGTAAATTGGATACAGAATTTGCTAAAAAGGTTATGAAGTTATCGCAATTTGAAAAACAAATGTGCACTCAAATTATGGAAACAAAACAGCAAGCTCGTAATTTAGTAAAGAACAGAATCGCTGGTGAAACTGAATTTATAGATCAAAGGACACAACAGTTTGAGCAATATCTCGATAATGTTAAGGAAGAAATAAATTTAGGACTTGATGAAATTGATTTTGAAAAACAACGACAGAATATGCTGCATAAGAAACTATATGACGAAAAAATGAAAAGAAAAAGGCAACACTATTATGAAATTTGTTATGATACGATGCTGTCTATAGTTGATTTTGCAGTGAAATATGCTTATTTTAAAAAATTACTTGAAGATGATATTCCGAAGAACTTTTTACATGAGTGGAAGCAGTTATATTATAAACAGCAACCGATATTTGATATTCTTGAACCAATGGAAAACATTCTAAAAGAAAGTCAGGATGAAGAAGAAAACGTACAAGAGGAGCATATTATACACTTAGAATTAGATAGACAAGAAGCTTTAAATGAAAGCGAATTTACAGATTATCATAATTACTTATATCCATGGACTCTAGATTCTTTAATACCTAATTATGACTCTGAGTCTGAAGAAAGAAATTATGAACGATTAGGTGAACATATACTAGGTCATGTAGTTTATACTTTACTTGAAATTAAGTACCCTTATCCGCCACAACGACAACCTGCAAATTTACCCAATTTCTCGTCAAAAGCTATTGTACGTGGCATTCCAGATAAGCCTGTAGCAACAGCTATGCAAACACTATTACTTGCCAAAAAAATTCATGTTGTGCGATTAGAATGTGCTATTAATTATTGTCTTAGAAAGTTCAAGTCCGAAATGGTTGGATGTACAGATATTGAACTGTCTTATGATAAATTCATTGCAGCAGCTCAGGAAGAGGATAAAGATATGATAAAACTAATGAAATCTGAAGATGAATTATTAAACAAAAATAATGATCTTAACGTAACAGTAACATCGGGTCAATTGGTTGCTAACGTTAAACAAACACAAACTCCAAAAACGATTCCTGAGGAAGATATAAGTTTATCTGAATCTGCCAATCTTGGAAGATATGCTTATGAATGCTTGAATTTTGGTGATTCACTCACTGACCATTTGATTTGTGCTATTATTGTCGAATATATAAAAGGACTGGAAGACATAAATGGATTTGTTATCGTTAATTACCCTAACTCGTATCGCGAAGCGCAAATTTTAGAAGAAACTTTTTCAGGGCTAGCACCGCCTGACGATAGTCAACTAGAGGGCCAAGACGATATTTATCTTGAAGAAAGTATTATTAAACATAGAAAAAAAGAGAAAGATGAATATAAAGAACTAAGAATATCGCATCTTGTAAATGATCCACATAAAAAACAAAGTAACACACCTTTCTCCAGTTATTTTACATGTTATCTAAGGTTACAAGAATCGGAAGATATTCTTAAAGAGTTTTTCATATGGAATTTAACTGATGACAACTCTGAACTTATTGATAGATTTTACGCCATAATGGGAATAAATTACAGTATGTATTATGAAGTAATAGAAAAATATCAGCTTGCATTAGTATGTAAATATATTATTGGAGACTATACAATGCACCTAAAATCAACTGACAAACTTTTTGGGGAAAATGTGTTGAGTACTCTTGATTTTCCCTCTTCTGATGATAAGCGGGCTAAATCAAAACTGATAAAGCCAGAAGGTTCTAATGGAAAATCAAAAGATACATTACGTCGTAGCTCTAAACAAAGTCGTTTATCTTTTTCAAACGAACTGAAAATTGTAAAAGAACCTGATTCATCAACAAATTTCCAAGAGGAAATTTTATTTGAAATGAATGAACAAGAAAATGAAGATCAAACGTCGACAATAACAACTACTTCAATTGAAATTAAACTATTAGCAGGAGAGGAAGATTGGATATATGGTGACACACCAGTTCCTGAAGATATTGGAATAGCATTATCTACTTGTTGGGAAGAAATAGAAAAAAATTATATAAAAGATATGCAACAATTATTTTTTGGAAAGAGATTGCAAATGAATTGCATTATACCATATGTTAGGTTCATTAGAGATAAAATGGAGCAAATTATTACACTTCCATCTCGTAAACAAGATTTAGTTTGTAGATTTCAGAAGGAATATAATGGTTTTGAAAATGATTGGCGTGATATTCAATTGACCAAAAATGAATGGCACTGCAGAATTAAAGAACTGCAGGATAATTTGTTCAAAATCTGCGATGAAAGAAAAATTTTTGCAGAACAACAAAAAAAAGCCCTTATTTGTGAGAACTGGACAATGGAAGAATTGACTTTAATGGCTAATACATACATTTCGTGTATGCAGACTGAACTAAATAGGTATGCTGTTTTAAATTAATATTTTGTATAATGAGTCATACCAACACATAAAAATTTTACTACCACAATTACTGCCTTTAATGGGCATAGTCGTACAGATAATAATAGTTTTTGTTTCATCAAAATCGGGTCAGGGTTTCCAAAGTTACAACATTGCAAAGTTTCACCGCTTTTTCAAATTTGCATACCGTCGAGACGCCACATGACGTCACGCAGTAGCGGAATAATAACGAAACCGGGAGAGCACAATGAGCTGAAGTAAGAAGGTGTTCGCAAAATGCGCGTTTAATGTTTAATATCTCAGTGATTTTTATAGGTAGGAAAAAAAAATCAGAGTCTTTCGTTTTTCTCGAGTTACCTATTTTTTAGATATGCTAAAAGCATAAAAGTTGGTGTGAATCATTATATTGTATTACAATAATTTAATTTACAGATTTATTTTGACGTACCAGATTTTGCATGATTTCTATTTCATTATGTTAAAGCGATCTCCTCCTAGTGATAGATTGATATCTAAAGAACTTACAAAAATATTAAGAGAGTCAGATGAGACAACTGGTAGTAAAAAAGGAGGAGAAGATAAAATATTTAAACAATTGAAAAATTATTTTCAAGATATGCAAATGAAAAATATTGAGGTAGATTATAGTAACAATCCCTTTAACATGATTATTGAAAATAACGTAAAATTTGCTCTGAAAGTAATCAAAGAAATAAATGATTCCTACAGATCGCTAATAAGTAGAGAATACAGTGAAATAGCAAAGATAGTGCCATCTGCGAAGAAAAAGGAAGGAAATACTTCAGAAGAGTCAATTAGTTCGGAAGAAGTTTTTAAGAGTAACGCTCTAAAATGTATAGAAGAATGGACTGTGGGTATAAATGGAGAAATGTTTAGGGCAAGTTTACGTATGTTAGTTTTACAATACAAATGTTATAAAGACATGAAAATTTTCAATGACAATATATGCAAGGCATTCTCAGATATTCATAATGATATAAATAATTATTATTTAAATGAAATTAGGTCAGTTGATCGTCTGTGTAAGTTCTTGCAAATTGCTGTTGAAAACGGTAAACGAGTACCAGAAAGTCTTATTTTAGAGGAAGATTTATTACTCATCGATCCAAATATGTTACAATATTCTGAAATACAGCTAGAAGGAGACGGTATTGTCTCGAAAGAATTTGTTATCAGTGACCAGGAATTTAAAATAAGCCAGCTAGCTAGATTACGCGATCAGTTCAAAATATTAGCTCCAACTGGTATCGCTCTACAAAAGTCATTTATATATCTGATACAAGACTTTATATTTTTCGGTAGAGAGTCGTGTGCTGGACCTATGTTTCCTGAAGCTTGGAAACGTGTTGATCCTGAGCAAATATCTAAATTAGTATTCTTATTATTTGGGGAGACATCGTTCGTTGATTGGCGAGATTTTTTAATATATTGCTTAAATATTCCATTTCCTACATTAGACGAGTTGTTATTACTTCGCAAGAAATTCCGCTGCGAGGATCTTGATTCTACAGAGTTGATTTCTAGGAATAAATTTATTGAGGAAACACTTTGGTTTGAAAAGGATATAGATGTTCAAAATAGAAGCACTAAATTAAGAAATATTTTGACAAAACATTTCCTATTTGAGTTGTTTGAATCTGATGAAAATATAATGAATTATTCTGCTTTCTTGCTAGCATTTTGTAAGGGATCAAATCCAATTGAAGGTTTTACAATGGCTTTGTCGATGGCTATTGGAAAACAGTTATGCTATTTAATAGAAGAATGTGAAGAAGTAATCTGTAAATTAATTAAAGACAAAAGGTATAAAGATGAATGCCTAGCGTGTGCTAAAAAATGTGCAGCCCATTTTTTGGAAAAATTACTTATAAATGTGCTAAATATATGTGAGGGCATTACTGTTGTAGAATTAGAATATACTGAAACTGTACCTGAATTAGACAAGAAAGGTAGAAAAATCAAAACTGGTGCGAAATCTAAAAAAATTGAAAGCGCTCGTACACCCAAAGCACAGAAAAGCATTACAAGTAGTAGTAAGATATCTCCATCTACTATTGATGTACAATCTACATATATTTGTAAGCCATGTGAAAAAGATATTGAAACATCAGAAAAATTACCTGAAGAGGAAGAAATAAAAGAGGTAAAAATTGAGCCGGAGCCAGATCCTAACCTCGCGTATGCCGTCAGTCAGTCGGTTATATATAACGTATTAAAAATATGCCTACCGTGGTACTTTACATTGACTGAAGAACAAGGAGCTCCTCAGCATATGGAACATATAAAAGAAGTCTTAAAGCATCTTGAAGATGATACTGATAATAAGGACATTTATGTTTGCAAATTTATTTCTGACCCAAATATATGCAAGCTGCTACGCTCGACTAAAAAGTTTGTTGCTGTCAACCTAGCAGAAGAAATTAACAAAGTGTCTATATAAAAAGTAGTTTAATTTTATGACATTCAAATATTATGTTGTTCGTACAAAGAAGGTATTTATTTTATTATAATTTGCATATTGTTTTAGATTATTTCGAAGATATATTAAAAAAATATAACAGACCCAAATTTATAATTTTTTATACTAGAAACAGTATTATATAGGTAATATAGCATGAACGCCGCGCATTGCCAAAATGGAAATCGAACCCTTTTCAGTCACACGCTTGTACCGCTGAGCTAGAGCGACAGCCTCAACTTATTATATTATTTATCGTAAAAATATAATATATAGATTTATTTCATAATTCTATGATTACTTTTATAATATTTTTTACTATATTAATTCGATTGAATCAGATTATTATTAAGTAGGTAGGTATTATTTTGCATTTACTAATTTTGTTTTATTTTTTAACCGACTTCTGTAAGAAAAGGAGGTTATCAATTCGACTGTATTTTTTTTTTTAATTTTTCTTTTTATTTTTTTTTTTATGTTTGTTACCTCATAACTTTTGACTGGGTGAACCGATTTTGAAATTTTTTTTTTGTTGGAAAGGTGAAGCTTCCCGAATGGTCCCATTTTTTTGGTCTTAAATCAAGTCTTAAATTTGCATTAGGTATGTGCGCGACAAATAGACGAATAACTCAATGTCGCGCTAACCGATTTTGATGATTCTTTTTTTATTTGAAAGGATACACTTCAAGGATAATTAGGTGAATGTTTGGTTAGGTTCCGATTATGGGATCCGGTGAAAATTTAGAAAGTTTGTTTTTTTTGGTAAAAAATTGATTATACTGTAATAGTTACAAGCAAAAACTTTTTAAATTGATGTCAGAGGTGAGATTGTCTCTTATACACATCTAAAACTATCCACTGTGTCTTATTATGCATAATAATAACAGTACAATATATTTTAACTTTTATAAAAATATAGATAGTGCGTACTGCACAGATAAAAAAACACGTACTTGTATGGTACGCGTTAAGACTAGTTTGTGGACTTTGTGGTCCGCTATAACATTGTAGCTTTTTAATTAATTTGTTTCACCGCGATATACAGAAAAAATATGTGTTGCACCGTATGTTTACTTTGTAAACTTTTCCATTTGTTATTGTGTATTTTTTTGTATCCTGCACATAGCACAGGGTGAACAGAGGGAACCTGGAAAACTAGTGTTAAAACACTCCGATCCCATTGAGACACTTCCGTTGACCACTTTTTCCGAATTCAGGAGACATTGTGTGTTAAGTGGCGGAACTCAACGCCGCGTTTTCCCTCGTAACCAGAGCGAATAAATGAAAATATTAATATTTAATTTCCTCGAGTGAGAATTGAAGCGACTGGCCTCAAATACGATACGATATGGAAAATGATATACACAATATATTAAGAGGCCGTCATGACGATAGGGGCGAATGCGTGCGACTGTAAACGTGATGATTGTGGGTTCTATTCTTACTTGAGGGATGATATATAACGAGGCAAAGCGCGGCGTTAAGTTCCGCCACCCTATACCCAATACCTCGAGAATTAGAAAAGAAGGATTCTCCATAAAGATAATCATCTCTCATCATGTCGCATTGAGTCGCGCTACTTCGCGTCCAAATCGTATCATTCAGAGAATAGATTGGCTTATAGCTAGTTACCTGTCTACCAAACAATGCGAAACATGTTAAGATTGAAGTGATTCCTTAAAGCTTTGCCATGGGGCAATAGGTGCAGGCAGCTTTTCTCCTTAGTGCTTATGAAAATACAGCTATTTCTATCTATTTACGTGAACACTAAGTATTGCGACCGATTTACTAAGATATGGTCTAAAAACGATTATAAAAAATACATTAACTACTATAAGGNTACAATATCTAATTACTAAGCCTGTTTGTTTTACTTGGCACCGACTTCAAAATTATAAAATCTTTGTATAATTATTTTTCACTTTCTAGTTCGTTGTTAGAAGTCGGTTTTTGTTTTTGTTAAAAATTAATTTATTATCTAACGTTCTGACTTCTACGCAAGATATTAATATACCTACCTACCTATCACTCTTAGAAATACATCAAAGGTATAATACCCCTACCTATTCTTAAATTGATTGTTGAGGCCGTCGTGGCGCAGCGGCACAACAATCCCCACTCGAGGAAGTTAAATATTTATTTACGTTTATATTTCCATTTCTTCGCTCTGGTGTCGAGGCAAAGCGCGGCGTTGAGTTCTGCCACGCAACAAGCCTCCAGAATTCGACAGAAAGTGTGGAACAGAGTGTCTTAACACTATGTTCCTGCTGCCTACCTGCTGCCTACCCTGCTGTGTGCGGGATACAGCGTGAAGCTGATTTTGGTTTTATTGTTAAAATATAATATAATGCACAAACACGAAGTACGAAGTGAAATATTGTGTAGCGTCGCATAGAAATCGGTGTTGCACAAGTTTTTGAGGTCAACAAGGTATTTTCTATCTTCAAACCCACTCTTCTGAAGCATAAACACACATAGCTCGACGGTAAGAGGGTTGGCAAGCGATCAAAAGGTCGCGGGATCGATACTCGTGTCTGGACCTTTTTGCTGTCCATGATGTTTCTGTAAGATTTTTGTTGTTTGTTTTATTATTCTTTTGGACTATCATAATTCGTTGAAATCAAGTAAACTTTTAAAATTTTTGTAACAATAACATTCGGATTTAAGCTAAAACTTACACGCTAGGATTATGTAAAGCTTTTTAAAGGTACTCGTAAATAAGTAAATATATAACTTAATTCTACAAACATTTTTATTAATGCCCAATGAATTTTTGAGGCCAGTCTGATTATTATAGCATCAGGGCCTATTCTGGTATGATGTGATATAAGTAGAGATGACCTAATTATAAAGAGAATTATAAAAGACGAGAAAAATCTTCACGTAATACATTCAAACTTTGCAACGCTATTATTACGGAATAATAGATACTTTTTAGATTAATAAAAATGTTTAAGTTTTTAAATTATTTCTTAATATAGTAATGAAGATAAGAATATAAAAGTCCATTCAAAATAGAACCACATTTGATATTTCTACTTCCTAAAACGTCCGTCTTAATATATTTTCCGAACAATGCTTAAACGAACGTCGTTTAAAATTGAAAATTCAGTAGTCTTCTTACAATAAAAAGAAGCGGCAGGAAAAATCTTTTGAGTCTTGCTTGCGTTGTATAGAGTTACATAATAGCCCCCATTTTTTACTGTGAACGTAACATCGCGAAGAATACCGTCCTCGATTTGATACAAAAATTTGAATGGTTTACGTAAAGTTTTCTTACTTCAATTTACTTTTACGATTGAGTAAATAATGGTCTTAATTGCATCACTGTCTTTAATATATAATATATAGAGAGAGATTTTTTTAAGTTCACTTTGTATCCCGCACACAGCAGAGTAGATAGAGGAATTCGGAGAATACTTAATGTTAAGACACTTCGTTCCCCATTTTCCGCTGAATTCTGGAGGAATTGTGTGTTGAATCGTGGAACTCAACGTCGCAGTTTGCGTCGACACCAAAGCGAATATTTTATTTCATCGAGTGGGGATCGATCCGACAACCAGTCGCGTTTACATTCACACACTTGTGCTCCTCGCCACGACAGGCCTCAAAACAAAAAAAATATATGTCTCCGGAAAGTCGGGAAAGTATCTTAATATAAATAGCTACACGATGTATCTCGCATTAATTTAATAAACTGCTTTAATTTTTTTATATTTTGTTATTTTCTTACTGTCGAATAAAACCTTAAAGTAGCTAAAATATTTATTTGACCCCATTTACCTTCGCGCGTAGCGTTTGCGCTATCATTCAATAGTGTTCTTTTAAAAACAATGATAGGTTTAATACTATTGAATATTTAAAATATTATTTCAACAATGGATATGTTTACAATCACATTATTATTTTTGTTTACATACATTTAAGGCATTTCATGTATTGGAAAATAAAAACCGGTCAAGTGCGAGTCGGGCCTCACAGAGGGTTCCGGATAAATTTTTGAATTGTAAATCAACGGAAAGTAAAACGGACCTACAAACTCATTTTGTGTGAAGTTAACTACAAATATATTTTTTAATAGTTTCTAGTTTCTAATAAGAAAAATAAAGATATTACGTTTTTATATTAAGCATTAGTTTGATATTAAAAGTTATAGTCTGTCAGTTTTTGTTTGAAAAAAAAAACACAGTCCAATATATTCGCTATATATAAATATTTAATACCCTAATACTCTTATAATAATTGTATTCAATCGATTGCAAGGCGTTAGCAGTGACGTGGGTCGCCCACGTTGTGGGTACTTTTATGGCGAACAAACACAACTGATAACGTCATGCCGACTTATGTATTATTGGGGGTAATTCTTTTATTAATGTTTATTTATAAATATAAACTAGCATTGTGTTGCATTGATTTCAATTCTTGAATTGTTAGTTTTTTGACATTATGTGCCGAAGTTTTCTGGTTTGTACAGAGAGAGAATTTGTCTTTGTGTCTTTCCATTAAATAATCTAGTCAAATAGAGCTTATTAAGCTTTTTAATTTAAAATTTATATTTATATGTGATGCCATAGAACGAAAATGCAATAAAAATTATGTGAACACACACAGCCTTTATTCAATCGGTAGTCAGATTCTCAGTCATTAAAATACTATCCTTACCTAACTGCGTCAGTAAGCTAATTGTACTTTATAGTTACCATCGAAAACAATAGCAAATAATATAAGCTAAGTTAAAATAATATTTACAAAACGAATGAAAAAATAACACACGCCATTGCTGAAACACGATTTTGTTTTGAATAGTTTTTTGAACCGTTAGTTTACTTATAATAGTTAAACTTTTTTAGTTTACATCTTTCGTCACAAAAATTATAGCAAAGATAAAAAATATATGTATTATTTTAGGGTATTCTGAAAGAGATCAGGCATCTTATTTTTTAGTTGCCCGGTTTTTTTTCTGCTATTTATACTTACTAAATATATTAAATAATTTCAAGAGGCGAAAGATGTAGAGACCGTAGCGTTTAGCGCTCCGTTCTACCCAGCTAGAAATAAAGCGTGAAGCTATATAAGAACCAATTTTTATATATCACTGCCTATCGTTTAAGTTCTTACTATTTAACATTATTGTCAAATGTATTCTGCCTTTAACGGAACGTAAACGTAGTATTGAAGTGTTACCCTATTCATTAAAATTCCCTCATTTGTCCGAACAACATCAGGCATTGCCAAGGACTTTTTTACTCAACAAATGTTATCTTCAAAATATTTAGAGTTCGTTGTAACTTTTGTTTCTTTTAGTTCTAGTTCCGTAAGAAGCAAAAGGATGATAGTTTTTCACAAAAATATGGCGATATTTTTACACAGAATCAGGCAGCTTTCGGTATAGAATATGGTAACTCGTAGCCCAAGTCTTTAGCAAACGTCAGTTGAATATTGCGGCTTGCTGTAGTTGGTGACCTCTTGGGGAATATTTCGTATTTTCTATTATTATATTTCGCACTTTCACCGTTTTTTTCTCATGTTTATGACATTATAGATATTTTTAATTTGTGTTGAACATACTATAAAATCGACGAACTTTATGATAATTGAGTGCTTTGTAATTCTAAGTTGTGTTTAGCAGAAGACAGCAGTGTGTTTTTTGGACTGACAGATTTTTTGTGGGGAAATCTGTAACCGTTCTGGCGCAAGTTCTTCGGAATACATAAAGGAATATTAATAAGGTTAGAATTCAATGTCAATTAATGTTTATTTACATATGCACTAAAATAAACATTGATAGTTGTTAGTGTGCATCGTTCTATATTTAGCATGTTGTCCTCCACTGGGAATAATGATTTAACACAACTTATATTATTTTATTCTAAAAAATACAAAAAAATATAGTTAATAATTTATACAATTTTTTATCAATTTTTGTAAAAACTTATTGTTAGATTCTTACATTAAAAATATTTTAAATATCATATGTCAGTTTATTTATTATTATTACCTAAAGGATAAAGTAAATTGCTAATTAATAAAACAATAAGTATTTAATTCTAATATAACTAGAACTGTATGTATTTATGAATAGTTTTTTATTTTACTTTATCAGGAATAAAAATATTCTTTTATTATTTTAAAAGCTCAATACAAGCTTTTCTTCTTTATTGCCAATGAGCTTATAAATAAATTAATGTAAAGAATTTTTAAATCGCTACTCAGACAATATATTAATGTTCAATTCCCTGCAATGGTAAGAAAGTGCGAAGAAACTTGGGTAGAAAATAAAAGAAATGGTGTGGTTTTACAGTACTGTTTTTGAAGAAACTGTGTCTATATAGTTTGTCTCTGCCCCTTTAAAATCAAGTATTTATTATACATTAGCAAATAATGATAAGAAATTTAAATTGTAAATAACATTGTTATATTCATTACAATTCTACACTACAATACATGAATTATTGAAATATTTTAGCTTATTAAAATTGTCACAACTGACACTCTAATTCCGTTTAGGCACTTCCATTTCCTATTTTCTGCCCGTTTCTGGAGGCATACCAATTTAAATGACATAACTCAATCCCACACTTTGTCATGTTACCAGAGTAAATGAAAATATTACATATCTCATTTTCTCAAACCCACAACCAAGTTCAGTTTACAGCAGCACACTTGTACCCCTGCACCACTACTGGCCTAAGACCTTAGTTTTAGTTATTTTTAGTAACAATAAATAACATTGTTATATACTGTTACTATTCGTGGAAAACATTTTTAAAATTAACTTTATCTCGCATATCTTGACATTTTGACATAATTGCTAAAAAGTATGCCACTTTTCAATCAAATTTAATATTATGCTATACGTGAAGTATTTGAATGAATTCCTGAATTTTTCATAAGTTATATTGACAATCAATAAGACTTATAAAAAAATCATAAAAGTTAATTAAAAAAAATAAATAAATGTGCAATTAAAGCATTGCACTTCCACATAGAGGAATGAATTCTTTACATTCTCGTCTTGCAGTCCCTACTAATTTGTTGGATACAGTGTGAAAGTAGAAAAGATATTAGAGTTAGTGATTGAAACAACAGAATAATATATTATATATTTTTCATAGACCTAAGTTTCTATAAATTAAGTGATAAATTATAAAAGTAAATAGATTTTAATTTCATTTGTAAAATTGTTTTTTCAATTTTAAACCATTATAAGTGTAAAAGCTAGTTCAAAAGCTTATTATACTGTCAACACCTTATCACATGTAGATTGGTGTTAATGGTAGAACTGACTGACAGACAAAATTGGTTTTTAAGTGGCCATTATGTGCTTCTCAATGTAAAGGACAGTAAATTTGAAAATACATATAAAAAAACATGATTTCAAATGCAATATGTTAAAGTTATTTACTTAATTGTTATATTGAAATTATTAGCTTATATAACATAATTGTAGCATTCTCAAAAAAAGTATCAAAGTTTTAATTTTAAAATAGAAATATGTACTGTTAGTTATAATTTGTCATTATGGTTTTGAAGACTAACATGACATATGGAAACTTTTTTTTTTCTCTCACTAAGTGAGTTGAAATACTTATAATATTTAACGCATTTACAGAGTAGGTATAATCTAAGACTCTCCGTTCATGACTTTTCACTCGAATACGAGACATTGCGTGTTAAGTGGCGGAACTCAACGCAGTGCTTTACAGGCAGAGTTGGAAAACAAAAATAATGCATTTTTCCGAGAGGAAATTGAAACCACAACGATCGTATTTATAGTCACACGCTGTCACAATGTCATAATAGCCTAATTTCGTTAATATTATGCTAAAATATTTTGAAGCATGCTTCAATTTCGTTTTGCGCAAGTGGCCGCACGGTTGTTGCGTACATGACAGGTGGACCTGACCGCTCGGTGGACGTTGCAAGGATGCGGTCTATTATCTCTATACGTTCTAGTTCACTTAACTTGCCATTTTCGTAGCTTTATTTTTATTTTTAATATCTTAAAATATAGTAAAGATTTACTATCGTAAATTAAGGTATGTGGCGGCTGTTGGTTCAAATGCCAATTTTAGTTTTGCTTTTGCGGAGTTTAATTGGGCTTAAAGCGATGTTTTCGATTCGTTTCGTTCGATAAAATGAGAAATAAATAATAAACTCGTACTTCATTAAATTAGAAGAACTTTGAGTTGTAACTTTATTTGTTGAGTTTGTGAAGCGTACCTACATGTTTTTATATCATACACATACTTAAAAGGGATTTCCCCTTGGATGGAAGTGCAGTGTATAACTGTCGGGTGGAAACACCACCCGGTCTCACTTGCCTTGTAAAGTTGAATAAGTCACTATTTCTAAAATTTTACTTTTCCTTTCCTATCCTACCCTACCCTACCCTACCCTACCCTACCCTATCCTATCCTATCCTATCCTTTTTTTTTAAATTTTTTTATTTATTTTAATTTTTTTTTTTTTTTAACGTGAGGAAATCCTTTTACGGATACCGGCCCGAGTGGGGACTCGAGCGGGTTATGTGGGACTCGTGGACCGGCTGAAGGCCAATCCCAATACCCACTAAAACCTCACGGTGCTCCTCCTCGACCGCCACTGGCCGCGAGACGCGGGGACTAGAATCGTCCACGAAACGCGGCGGCGGGAGCCTGCTAGGCACGTCGCGGAGTCAAGGGTGTGTGGGCACCCTCGACGGCCTGCTCGGAGTAGCGCGCGGGAGCAACCTGCGCGCGCCTACTCGGGCCAGGTTGGTAGGCGGCCAGCTTCCCCAAGCTGACCGCCCTCTGGCACATTAGGGCGGAAGGCGGCGGTCGTGTGCCGCCCTCCGGCGACCCGGTCTCCTACGGCGGATGGCGACTTCGGCAAAAGCCTCCCTCGCCCGTTCCGCCGACTCCTTCTCGAGCACCACTGCCTCGCAGAAGGATGAGACCGCGTCCCACGACGTCTCGCTACCGGCCATGGCCTTGACCACGGCCGGCAGGGAAAGGTCGTCCCCGATGACGTCGCGCAAAGCGCGACGTTGAGNAAAAAAATGTACTGGAGTATTGTTCCTCTTAATAAGATCTACAAAAAAGTCAGCGACGGCATATTCGTATCTTTTAAGAATAACGTGTAGTGATTATTTTTCTGTCTAAAAATAATAATTTCAATATATTTTTTATTGTTAGGGATATTTTTCCATAATGGTATTAATCCTTATCCTTTAAAATACTTTATTAATTTTCTACGTTAATCGAAGATAAAATTTGCTTTTCACACTATTTCGAAATTGCGAATAGTTTTAGAGAAAAACGCATTTAATTGTTGACACATCCCGCCGTTGACACATCAGCTGTATGTTACTCAAGTTTCACTTATCCCTTACTCTCAGTATATAAATAAGTATATTAGTTACGTTGGCCATTTAATGTAGATCCAAACTGTCTTTGACTGTTTTTCATTTTAATAAGTACTTTAGAAGTTGTTACAATATCAAAAAATCCTTGCTGCGAAAGGCTCGCCACTCGCCATGCGTCCCGCGACGTTTTGCTTATACAAGCGCGTCCGCCTGCCTTACACGCATCGGTGGTTCAGTGGTAGACTGCTCGCCTGCCACGCGGGCGGCCCGGGTTGGATTCTCGGCCGATGCATTCTATTTAATTTTCTTCACAGGCAGCCACGTAGTGCTTGCTTTTGCTTGCTCTTCAGCATTAACCACAAGCTCGAAAAAAAAGCCACCTGTCTCTATAGCAACGAATATTTAGATGCGTTTGCACGTATTGGATAATTGGAGTTGAATGTATTATTTCAGCGCGATATATTTGGTTTCATATTTTTTGTAGTAGTTATTAGTAGGTAGGTTTTTGTTTATAATTTCTTCCGTTTAAAAATAGTCATTTATTAGTAGCACAGATTTAAAATTACGGTACCTACTAAAAAATCCTTGCTGTGTAAAACAATTGGAAAATCCTTATTGAAAGTACGAAAATGCGGGTTGCATTAGGGTTTAACTAATTTTACACATTATCTTAAGTGCTTTGCAAACATACATTATATGAATAATCCAGTAGTTAAAACGGGCGAAGCCGCAAGAGGGTCGTTAGTAAATTATGTGACAAGATCAAGCCTTGACCGTTACTCAGTTAATAATGTTTAAATTGAGAATAAATAAAAATACCATAATTATTTTTATAAAAACTACTGAACGCATTTAGATGAAACTTAAGAGTGATATAGATTATAATGATGTACATCAGAATAACTTAGGCTAAAAACTGTATAATTTGTCTATAATACAACAATAAATTTAAGCGGGCGAGGCCGCGTGTCTCGCTAGTAATCAATAAAAATTGAAAAAGTAATTAATTTACAAAAAAAAACATTTAGTATTTAGCTTGTTAGCTCGTCGGTCTGTATCCGCCACGCTATTATAATTTGTATGAATAATGCATCCGGATATAGCATGTATTGTCTTCGAATTAGGTGAACCTAGCACATGGTCTTATAGCTTCTGTGTCTAGGAAGCATGTGCTCGACTATTTAATTTGTGTATTAATTAAATGGAAATTAAATATTTAATATTTTCATTACGAAGCTAAAGGAAACGTTGAGTTACGCCACTCAACGCGTAAATCTAAGATTCGTCGGAAAGTGGAGAATGGAAGTGTTTAAACGGGAACGGAGTGCCTACATACTTCTACTTCTTGGGTTCTCGCTGCCTCTGTTAAAGTAGTTTGTTGCTTCTCACAATAAATGTATATTATAATTTATAACTAACATTGACTTGTAGTTATCAAATGTAAATAGCTGAGTTGTGAATGGCATTTGTCACACTCTAGATATCCGAGGTAACTTGAACTGTAAATATATCTCGATAAATGGATACATTTTTTAAAAATTTGGACTAGTATCTACCTTAGGTTAGCTTGTTAAATTAAATAGACTCTTCATCATTATAATATTAACTATACATATATGTATTATTTTTAAACATCTGTACCTTGCACGTAGCAGGATAGGCAGAAGGAACCTGGGAATCCCATGTTGAGACATTCCGTTCCCCTTTCAAGATACCTCTGCTCCCCACTTAAATAGTAGGTATAGATCCATAATACCTACTGCAAACTTAAATATGCAAATGTTTTGTTTGATGACGTAATGTACCGCATAATCCATTTATTAAACATGTAAATCACACTCCTCACAAAAAAGTTGCCAGTCAAATTTGTACAGTTAGTAGTTTATCTTATCGCCATTGTTAAAGTGTTTTATAAGTTTGATCCTTATATGCTTAACCACTTGATTTTTATCAGTAGGCATACAATGTTAATATTATTTGATATATATTATATTTTATTTTTGTTTGAGGCCATTTGTGGCACAGGGGCAGAAGAGTGAGACTGTGCCATTTTGTGAATTCGAAAACTAAGAAAATTCAAATATGAAAATTTAAATACATTCAATATACGTAAAGTACGACGCACGACGATTTTTTTACAAAACATTAAACAGCAAACTAACTTTACTTTTTGTGTTAAAAAGGAGGAGGACCTCCTTTCCTCCAGGAGAATGAAATCCTTATTAATTTGACACACACAATATACATTTGTATAATAATTAATTAAATTATTATCGTTACACATCGTCCTTGGTGTGCTTCTCAAATTTAATTTTCTTATCTATGCAAATAACGAGAAATTGTAGTTTATATTTGTATAAATAGAATATTTATTAGCATTTTGATAAAATTACTCATTCCACTGGCAAAGGCAACGGTAGTGATAAGTTTAAATGACGATAAAGCCAGACCGCTTTTATTTTTAGTTTTCATTCAGACAAGATATTAAAAAGTGAGTTGCTCGAATGAAAACCAGACGCTTCGAGCGCTTTCTGTGTTCGTTTCTAACTAGGGACCGGGTGGCGTCAGTCAAGTAGAAAATTTACAAATCTAAACGATTTGGGGTTTCGCATCACTAGATGCGGTTGGTTTTGTAATTTTGTATTATACTAGAGACCCGATCGTGGCTTCGCCCGCTGTAACTACACTTTACTAATTTATTAATCTGAATTTATCTTTCCTGTTCTAATCTATACGAGTATAATAAAGCGGAAGAGTTTGTCTGTTTGTTTGAACGCTAAGATCCCTGGATCTACAGGTCCGATATACTATGTTTTTGATTTGTATGAAAGCTGCATTTTTCAGAAGTGCTATAGGCTATATAACATTACATTACACAAATGAAGTAATAAATTAAAATACTTTCTAATTTGACATGCAATTTATTCTACCATATTAATAACAACCGTCGTTGCTAAGAAACGGTTTGCAAAGTTTGTTTGTTGCTTTAAGAAAACGTCACCCAAAATGAACTTATATTTTGATATTCATCCTTATAAAACTAAATATAAAAGTCACTTTCAGCATTTTATCTAGATTGAAATTATAGTTTACTGTATAACATTCTAATAAATAATGAAGGAGATGTCACTGATTCGAAATGACCTAGCCTTCGGGCGACATAGTATGACCGACGCGAACGGGCAGATGACGTTGACGGTTTTATAAATTTTCATACATTTTCGAACTATTGTTATTTTTTATGTATTATTTGCTGTTTATAATTTATTTAAAATACACTTTGGTCCTCTTCTTATTTTATTTGATATTGCTCGCAAAAAATATCCTATTTAATAATAATATATAGAAAAATGTTTAGTTATATCATAGAGTCGATATCTACGAGTATGTAAGGACGCACGGAAAACTTTAGGTATTTTTTCTAATATTAAGAATATCCTTTAGTTACTTTTACTTCTTTTGTTGATTCATTTCAATAACTCAGATATTTTTTCTAATAATATGTCTCTACTTAATATTCTTTTTGATTATTTAGGCATATATTTTCTTACTAATTCTATTGAAAACTGAAAATAATTTAATAAATATATTTAATAAATATTCTTATAGTTCAAGCAGACGTAGCCGCGTCCGGGTCAGCTAGTAACATTATAACTTTTAAAATAATATATATATATTGAAAATGAAAGTTTCAGCCACTTTAATAATAAAATTGTAGCAATTTTGTCGAACTAAATACTTTTAATTGATACAACTTTTATATTTAAGCTAGCCAAAGTACCATTTAAATTGTTTTAGCCATTTTTGAGATAAGCTTGCATAAACGTACGAATAAACAATTTGTTTGATGTTGGTAGATATGTAGATTTTGAAGATTATATAATGTCCATTAAGACACAAATAGTATAATTAGAGATAGAATTATAAAAAAGTAGCGGCCCGCCCGCGGCTTCGCCTGCGTGAACTACCGTTTTATTAATTTCTGTCTCCATGAGTATCTACGTCCGATAAGTGACGTCCATGCAAAAGTTGAGACTCCTAGCATTTGTAGTAACGAAGTTTCATACAAACTTTCAACCCCAAAAACAACCCCTGAGAAATCGAATATTGCAAATTTCTGTCTTAGCGACCACCTAAGTCCTATAAATAACTCCTATGCAAAATTTGAGAGTCCTAGCACATGTAGTTTCTGAGATTTCATGATGAGTGAGTGAGACCTTTCGATTTTATATAGGTATACATAGATGAATCTGAATACCTGACACTGACACTATCATACGACTACAAGCATATACATATGATAGTATATAGTAATTCTATTGTAAACATACAAATCTATCATTCTAATTAATTACCTCGAGGCCGCCGTTGTACGATTGTTGGCCGCAGTTGTTCGATTCCTACTCGGGGAAATGAACTATTATTGATTAGTAGGTATGTTCATTTCTTCGTTCTGATAACAAGGCAAAGTACAGCATTGACTTTCGCTATTCAATACGCATTGCTTCGAAAATTCAGCACGAAGTAGAGGACGGAGTATCTTAACACTGGGTTCCCTCTGCCTATCCTGTTATATGCGGGATGCAGCGTGAAGCTGAAAAAAAATGAATTAACTAGTTATAATCTGAATAGGTCCAAGCTCTTTACTCAACCATTACGTCAGTCCGCGGTTTCATTACCGAGTTGAACTTGACACCGACAACACAATTAACGGTCGTGCTGTGTGACCCAATCTATTGGTCCTCCACAAAACTGTTAAATCGGTTGGACAATTTGTATGCAAATAGTTTTCAAATATCTTATCTGTGGAATAATACTTATGCAATTTAGTACGCAGTCATTTCTAGTGTTAAGACACTCTGTTCCCATTAAGATTCTTCTGTTTTCCACTTTCTGCCGAATGGAGAATAATCACTAAATTTAAATTCTAGCTCATCGTATTGTCTTTTAAAAACAAAAAAATACGTATGAAAGAATTATTTTGATACGTCTATTAGTTTTTGAGATATTGTCCTTCAAAGTAAGCGCGCGACGCGAGATTCCGGGCCGTAACCGACCCGCGTGACGTCACTGGTCTGACAGAACTAGCTCGCTTAGTTCGTCTTCGTTCACGCGCAGTTCGCGCTCTTCTGTAGCTGGCGTTTCACTACAAATTTAGTTTCGCTTAATAAATAATATATAGGTATATTTTTTAAATCTTCTTTTTTTTCACATACACAATGTAATAGCGAGCATTGTATTTTAAGATATTGAAGTTTTGATATTACTTTGTCAAAAAAACAGTTCTATCCTGCTCGGTTTCGTGGCGTGTTGTACCAAAATCTTTAGCTTTGATTATTTTTATTGTAGTATCGATACCAGAAAGCTTAAATTTTTTCCAACAACACTTGATTTGGCTTGGGCATTACCCAGACTTAATCAGTACTTTAATGGAGAGACTACTCAGAAGTTAACTGTAACGAACTTTGAAGCATTATTTCATATCTATTACCATTCCTCATTATGGAGGCGTTGCGTCTTGAGTGGCGGAGCTTATTGCCGAGCTTTACATTGCGATAAACTGTAAAAAGAGTTTAACAAGATAGAAATTAAATAATGAGAAGTACCTACTTACATGTATGTAAATATTATACGATTTTAACATCACATACCTACATATTATATAATATACATACATACATGTTAAACTGATAACTTCCTTTCATAAAGTTGGTTAAATAATAAAACAAACCATTATATTAGCATAGATATATACCAGACTACAGAATTACGAATTTCCTTTACAATACAGCACGAATCAATTAGTTAAGTTCTATTTCCGACCCAGTTTATTATTCAATACGTAAGATTTATTTGCACTGCGTGACTCGGACGTTGGCGCCGCTGGTGGAATTCTGAAGTAAAAATTGTCTGAGTATTGGCTGAACTAAATGGAAAACTCCTTAATGTTATCAGTTGGCAGTTTTGTTTTCTATTTAAGCTTCACGCTGTATCTCGTAGCAGGGTAGGCAAAGGGAACTTAGTGTTGAAACACTCCGTTTGCCATTTTCCGCCGAAGTTTGGAAGTATTATGTGGTGAGTAGCAAATAAATGAACACATTAAATATGTCATTTCCCCGATTGGGGATTGAGCCCTTCAATTGGTCGCGTTTACAGTCACACACTTGTGCCTCTGAGTCACTAGTGGCCTCTACGCTGGCCTATTAGTAGTTTAAGTTTATAATGCTTTATGAAAGAGACGTTTGTTTATTTTTTGCTCGTTGCCAACGTCACAAGAAACGACTGCCTTGACTTTTGACTTATAATAGGATTACTTGTAATCTTGTGGTTAGAATAGTCTCAGAATTATACAGGCTTCAGACCGGCTGGAAGGACTGTTATGTGAGACAGAACATATGTATGTTAAATAGAAAATGTCAATAGAATGTTTAATTTTTCCCCTAAAGTATCAACTAAGCTAAAGTAAAGCTGTATTCTGCACATGGTATTGTAAGCAAAGGGAGCCTGGGAACTTAGTGCTAGGAGACTCCGTTCTCATTGAGATACTTCCATCCCTGATTTTCATTTTGTAACAAGGGAAAGCGCGGTTTTGAGTTCCGCCGCTCAGCGCGCAATGTCTCCAGAATACGGCGGAAAGTGGGGAAGGGAGTGTCTTAACATTGGGTTCCTTTTGCTTACCTTGCTGTGTGCGGGATGAGCTGTACTATTATAGCTTATGTAAATATCTTGCATAATTTTAATAGAATGTAAGTATTATATTCAAGTTATGCAAGATCTATTGGTATATTTATGTATACATATTAATATGTCAATACACACATGCAAACATCTTGCATTGAAATAACAACACAAAGACCATCTCTAGTACCTACGTTCGTTCGTGTTCGAGTCTTTCAACTAATATCTAGTGGGTAATATGTAATATAGTAACAGTAAACTTTGTAAAAACGAATGTCATTGTTTGTAATGGAATTGAATAGCATAAATTAGTTTTAGTTACAATGCTAATTACATCGGCTACGGGTTACATAGAAACGTATGAGTTATTAATGCTCTTGGAGCCTTGAACGTGTTTACAGTATTATCTACTAGAGATAATAGTAAGACGTATTGCTTTGTAGGTTACATATATACATATATTTCTATATATATGTGTTTATATTGTTAATATATTACGCATGAGTGTGTGACTGTAAATGCGACAGGTCTTGGGTTCGATTCCCACTCGAGGTGACGCCGAATTGGGGAGGTGAAACATGCAATGCCTTCGAATTTGCCGTAAAGTGAGGAACGAAAGTGTGTTAATGGGACCGGGGTGTCTTAACCCTAGGGTCCCAGGTTCCCGCAACAAAAAAATGACTGTAAATGCGACAGGTCGTGGGTTCGATTCCCACTCGAGGTGACGCCGAATTCGGGAGGTTAAACATGCAATGCCTTCGAATTGCCGTAAATTGAGGAACGAAAGTGTGTTGATGGGACCGCGGTGTCTTAACCCTAGGGTCCCAGGTTCCCGCAACAAAAAAAATATGTGTAAATTAACTTGAAGGAAATTACGCCGTATAATTTCATACACTCATATTATGAGTTAAAGTGATTGCCATAAAAATGTGTTATTTTGGCCGTAGACCGTAGCTCGATTTGTTTTTCACGTTTGTATAATATTATATTTATGTAAATAAGGAGAACGTATTTCAAATGCGGCGTTAGTAGGTTCATTTAAAGTCGTAGAGGCAACCGTTAATGCCTTTTCGAAAGAGCTTAAACGTTTTAGGTCACAGTTCCCAGGCACTGCTATGATTTGCTAATGATGAAGATGATTTCCCCTCTTGAGGAAATTGAACATTTATTTAACTTTATATTTTCATTTGTTCGCTCTGGTGTCTAGGCGAAGCGTGGCGTTGGGTTCCACAACTCAACATGCAATGCCTCCAGAATTCGGCGGAAAGTGGGGAACGAAGTGTCCTAACATTAGGTTCCCTCTGCCTACCCTGCTGTGTGCGTTATACAGCGTGAAGCTGATCTGATTTAATTTATACCTCTCCCATAAAAATGTTATAAACCGTAATAACATTGACCGATTAAATACCTCCGCATGACGTTATTACGTGTCATAGTTCAACGACAAACAAACAACTTGGCTATTGTAATGAGTCGAGAAGTAATCAATGTGATATTAGTGTTTATATATATTTTTATAATATCCATTGTATTCATTTATGTTTAATTTTTTTTATTATCTATATAATACATACATACCTATTCTTTTTAGTCGTACTAAAGGACTAAGATTAATGCTTACAATTGAAAAATATGATTATTTTTGTATCTTATTAATTTATAGTGCACAAACAAATGAAAAAGAAATTATTGTAAATAAATGCTAATATACATAGATACGTTTAATTTATTTAATATAAATATAGCAAGTTTAATGCATATTTATCATGTGATTACAGTCGTTTTACAACTCAAATTCAAAATGATTAAAATGCAAATTTATAAAAAAACATTAAATATTCTTAAAGTATATTTAGCACATTATACATATTTACACGAATTGGTCGCAGACCGCAACGTATGCTAAGAATTTAAAAACCCTTTTTTTTCCCTCGCTGCAGAAATTTCGAGAACTCCCCTGGACTCCCCCAATGTAAAGCAAATTTAAGTTTCTGCTATCTATCATTATAGAGGCTAGACGTTGCGCAATAACATGACCGTGTGGCTGTAAACGCGAAGGGTTTGATTCTAAGTTGAGGAAATTAAATATTTAATACATATTATTTTCAGATGTCATTTCAAGAATGTCAAACAAAAAGGAAATTCATAAATATTTAATTGTTAAATAATAAAAAAAACCCCATAAAATATTTTTATGGCATTTGAATTGCGGTTACGATTAACAAGAAATATTGCTATAGAATTAAATTTATGCATGACTGTGTGATAATTATTTAAATCGACATAAAATGCTATCTGCTAACAAACTTGTTTTTGTGAATTATTTATTTTTAATTGCTATATATTAATTGTTAATGTTTTTAAATAACATGCTTTTGTAGATTATTATCACATATGGAAATATTTGTGTTTTTTTTTTATGGTTAAATTAAAAGCGAATATGAAGTACTGATTAAACTTTTTCAAAAGACTTGTTTAAAAAAAAGAGGGGGTCAGGTTACCTCTACTATTTCCATACTTATTTTTAAAAGGAAGCATATACATGTGTAAAGTTAATTTTTATAATAATATATCTAACCACATTACAATAAAAGAAGAGTGCATATGTGAAAACTATTTTTGATATAATAATATCTATCTAATATTTGTCTATAAAAAATGTCTTTATGAAATGTGAACAGACAGATATGCGGAAGTAAGCGGCTTCTACAAATTATGTAGACAGGTATTGAAAAGAGGCTTTACCCTCGTCGAGTTACTTTAAATCGCTTTCGTATATTATTTTGATCTTACTTTTCTTCTAAAATAACGTCCTGAATCATTATTTGTTGAGAATATGTCCTATTTTGTAAGCAAAAAGAGTTTAACGGTAGAGTTGATTCACTATCACTCCATCTAGTGTAGTTACTCTTTTCTCCGACTCCCATCTTAAAGACTTTTTGGGAGGTATATAAACGTGTCAGACAAGAAACATTGCAACGTTCGATCACATTCAGACTTGTGCGAAAAATAATGTCTAAACAATGGCATTTTTTTTGTTTCACGTATCCCGCACATGGTAGGCCCCTGGGAACCTAGTGTTAAGACACTGCGTTCCTAATAAGACACTTCTGTTCCCCACTTGTCGCCGAATTCTACAGAAATTGAGTGTTACATGATACAAAAGTAGATATTTTTCTTAAGAAAATATTTAAATAAGGTTACTGTTTAAATATTTATTATAATTTTTAATCGACATAATTATTATAGTGAAAGCCTTAAGATAATAATAATATAATCTTAAGTAACAACGTACAACAACGAAAAATATCAACTTCGCTTTTATACTTTGCTTTTTAAACCGCAAAAGTTAGTTGTTATGGCGTGTCTATCTTTGCTTATCACACCTACGAGTACCTCTGCCTTCGAGGCGTTCCGTTTTACGGTAACTAATGATTAGATTACGGTAGAACGAACTCGTTTACCCCTCACTGGGAAGATAGAGTAAATAAGTTCTAACTTTAAGTAAAAGAATAGTTAATTCAATAATAAATTATATTTCTTAAAATCTGTAGTAGTAATTTAATGTAGAAAGAAACTAAATATAAACAATCAATTTAAATTTGGCCAATTTTTTATATCTATATATTTTTTGGCTCGTAGAAAATCGCGGAGTAAGCAAAAGGAAGATTTAACAGAAAAAAAGCATATGCCCTGCATAGAGATCACAATATCCCATGTATTCGCGTTTATAGTTATGTTTAATTTAGTTTCACGCTTTATTCTTTGCAGGGCAGTAAGCGAGAGATCCTACCACCAAGATACTCTGTTCTCTACTTTTCGCCCGAATAAGATTCAGATATTGCATGTTGAGTGCTGGACCTTGCTTGTTTTATTAAACGAGGGAAAAATATTTATTTTGATTATTAATTAGAATTTTGAATACCTACTTAACTCTTATAATTATTTCATCAAAATTACCAGCCTAACGCACAAAAGCTTCGTAATATTAACAAAACCTTTCGTACTAATTATTGAAATTAATTGAAATCTCCATTTCCCGATGCTTTATTGGCAAGCAACAAGCGACATTGGCAGGTGCCATACTTCACAAGCCGACTGCCGCCGCACCGTCCACGCCCCAATTTATTAATGCCTAAACACGTTCAGTCAAGCTAATTGAGTTCGATTTCGTTAGTGTGTCCATATTGAATGAATATTATACAGGGTGGAATTGACAGCACCATTTTAAATGAAACCACAGTTTTAACTACTCTATAAAAGCCTAATATAATTCAGAAAAAAAATAATTCCCAAAAATGAAAAAGTTATTTTTTCAAACAAAATAAATAATAAAATTATCGTTTTAAAATAAAACGCCATTTGTAAAGTATAATATAAACACGCACACACTTACTTGTCAAAGCGGCAACGTCGCACACGCTTCATTCAAGAAATCGAGTCGCAGCAACTAGCGTAGGTATGTAGGCAACGGCGGCGAGCTGATGTTAAGTTAACGCAACACTTTGGAATACACTTTACACACACTTTTCTTGAATTATTTGTATTAGGTTTTTAATTTTACTTTTATTGCACTACAAACGCGTTTTTTCTCACTTTTTTAACAATAAATATTACATTTTCTGTCCACATTACAGTCAGCTCGACAATGGCCCATATTATTACACTTGAAACATTTAATAATTATTTTAATAGTAGCATTTCTTTTTACAATAAATGCAGATGATGATGATGACACAATTTCACCCCGTAGTAGTATTATAGTTTGGAACTTCCAAGCATTCCAATTTTTTTACTCCTTGCAGCTTTATTAATGTGCTGTTTCCTTCCATCGTGATTGTTTTTTTGCTTGTTTTTCTTTTTTATTCCTTCCCGGCAATTTAACCTCAAAATTCCAATACCAACGCCGAAGCGTCGCGTGAAGTAACGCTGTTTTAATCTCGCCAGTATTTCTAATTATCTACGATTGATGCAATCTTTTTTATTATTGTTACGACGTGGTCTGGGCCCATAACCCGTAGTATTCACATGTATTAGTAAATAGCATTCAGCTATAGTCCGACCCAACTACTATTGTGCAGAATGCACGCGCCGCACCGATTCCATGGGAATCCCCGGGAATCGGTGCGGCGTGAGCGTGGGTGTCTTTGTACAGATATCAAAATTATATTTTAATATTGATTGATTTTTTTAATATAACACTATAGTTCATAATAAATGTAGATTATACTTTTTACGCATGATTTGATATTAAAATAATTAATAAAATTATCAATACATTTTACAAATAATTACTAAATATTAATTTATTTCGTATTGAGTTTTCGTAGGTTCTCCTGTAACATTGTAAAACTCGTTTACTATTTAATTTTTATACGATTTTCTATCAAAATAATTATACAAATGTAAATAATAATAAAAATCTTAATAAAAAATTTAATAGTATGTTCGATAAGTATTTTAGTTAATGGCAACTATTACAATGTTTTTAATTATCTGTGTAAGAACAGAACTTAGCCGCGGAACGGCTAACTTCTGTTGTATTTACACTATTTTGTTCGACTTTAGGCGTTGAATAATTATTAAGTGTTTTAAATTATTTGGATGTTGTTTAATATTAATTTTATCATTAATCGGATTTCTAAAATCGTGATGAATGTTTCGTGATCGTGATGATGTGATTACTGAGTATTTTTCTCAAATGTGAAACTATTGTGTCAGTATTTGAGTGTACTATCAAAACATACATTCTTTTAAGACATTTCAAACAAATGTTGAGTTTTTAATATTACTTATGATGTAAATATTAGTGGTAGTAAAAGGAGAATGCGCCAACGACGATGTAAAACTAATGTTAAATGTAAGTATCTATCTATCGTAGTTCAATATCATTTTGTGTGTTAAAAATTTTGAATATAATTTTGTGGGTGGTTCAATAACTATGCAGTATTTCTAAATAATTTCATAATAAAGGTGATATAATAAATTGACTTAAAGTAGGATTTTATTAAACAATTTTAGTAAGAGCTTTGAACGTTATTTAGATTTATAATAAATAGGTAATTGCGTGAAAAAGAACGCGAGATATCGTTCTTTCTCGTTCGGTTATGTTTTGACGAATGAAAAGTAGAAGTTTGGCAACGCTTAGTAGTATTTTTGTAGTAGTATGTGTATGTGTGCGTCACACGAAATACAGGTATGGAGAAAAATCGTGAAATGAAAAAAAATCCTACGTCCAAACTGTTGAGGGATCTTGATTAATTTCTTTAGCTCTGGGTTTGAAATATTTTACCCTATATGCAGTTTCAGTAGAAGATAAAAATAGATAATAATATCCTAAATACAATTGCCTATATAAAAATTTAGATTTTGTCTAGTGGATCCAATTTTACATTGTCAATAATTTCTTGTTCCTGTGCCTCATTAGGCAGAGAGTAAGGTTGCGTAGAGTTTCCCCATCAAATTCGTTTTGTCTTAAAAATAAGTTACGAAGTAGACCTTACCAATACTTTGAATTTGTGTACACAGTATGAATTTATATTTAAAAAAAATATATATTGAAATAGTAATCTTAATTAAGTGCTAGATAGATATATTTTAAATTTAATTTAAGACAAATGACGGACGTTGAAACTGCCCGACTAGTCTACTATAGCTATTTTCATAGTATTTTAATCTTATGGAATGCTGCTATGGTGCTGTGCTGCAGATATCAATTCAATATTCATTCTTCAAAAAAGAGCCGTGAGATATATTTATAATCTAAGAGCTCGAGATTCTCTGCGAGATGTTTTCAAAGATGCAGGTATTATTACAGTTGCTTCCCAATTTGTATATTAGAACATTCTCTTTGTCCGACAAAATATACATTGTCATAGCAAAAATAGTGACAGTTACACCAAGTTTTGCCTCCAAAAAGTTAATAAATTCTTTATAATTCCGCAGTGTATTCTTAGTTTGCCACTACAAAAATTTAAAATATCTGTAAAAAAAATTCTAACGAGTAAAGCGTATTACACTGTTCAAGAATATTTAGAGGATAAACATGTATGGAATTAATGTCTATTGAATGTCATGCAGGATAGCTGCCAGCTAATGTAATAGATTGTACCATTGATTTTGAAAAGAGCAACTGTTGAGTTTCTTGCCGGCTCTTCTCAGCAGAACTGCCTTCCGAACCGGTGGTAGCTTTTTGTTTATATGTTCATTCGACGATTCAAAAGTGCTTCTAATAATTGCCTATTTGAAAAAAGAATATTTTGAATTGGAATTTGAATTTGGAAATAAGAAGAAACTTAATCATATAATTTGTCGACTGCTAATGATTGCAAACAAGGCCGTTCATTTAATTAAGTATAAAGACATTCCGTAATAGCTTTGTTACAGTTCGCAAGGTTAAATCATTTTAGTACGAATTAATGTCCTCATACTGTACCAGCCATGATTTCCAACTAAATTGGTGTGCAGTTCATAAATGGAGTCATTAAATTACAACAACGAGGTCTGTAGGCCCATTTTAGCTATAAAATGTCTCGTAGCGTGGATATTATCAAGGGACACATAAAATATGTCCACAGTTCTGACGATGGGCTTGGAAAGATTAAATAAATAATGCTGCTAGATGCTATAAAGATAAAATCATATAGGCCGTCGTGGCGCAGCGGCACAAGGGTGTGACTGACGCGACGGTTGTGGGTTCGATCCCCACTCGAGGAAGTGAAATATTTATGTACGTTTATATTTGTATTTCTTCGCTCTGGTGTCGAGGCAAAGTGCGGCGTTGAGTTCTGCTACTCAACACGCAATGCCTCTAGAATTCGGCAGAAAGTGGGGAACGGAGTGTCTTAATACTAGGTTCCCTCTGTCTACCCTGCTGTATGCGGGACGTTCGGATTGGTGGAGTGGCGATATATTATGTACTTGGTAGTATCGGTGTTAATCCCGATTAGAAGTTATGCCATTGGAGGCCTATAAGGTAAATGGAGATACGCTTATAATGATAATATCAACTGCATCTGCATGCTATTCAAAATATAGATTATACCTAAAAAACTTCGAAATATAGACTGACGTGATTAAATAAACTGTGGCGTTGGGTCACGCCACCGAGCACGAATGTCAGAAATATTGAAAACGTAGTGACTTTTCTGGAACTGTTAACTGTAGAAAGTGATATCATTTGGGTTCGGTTAGGTAAAGTAGATATATTTTATAGGGGTTCCCTAAGTCCATGTTTGGGATGCATTTCCTAGGCTCTGGGAAGCTCCTATCGGGAATCCATGGAATGTTAAGAATAGTTATTCTTTTCGAGTTAATGCTACAACCCAAAAGACGCGAAGAAATCTCTAAACGTACATTCTATTACTGATCAAACAATAAACCTCACTCATGATGAGTATCCATCGGACCATATGATTTCGTACAGTTGGTATTACCTACGTAGACATGTAATTTCCGCCAATCCACAAATATGTCAGGGCAAGATGTAGGCTGCTTAATAGAAAAATCCTTTGCTAGTTTGGTTGGACCAATATTATATTAACTTTAGATGCTTTAAAGGTGCCGTGTAGAATATGCTTCGTATCTAGTTCTTTAAATTAACGATGATGATCCTAGCTATTTGATACTATTTTCATTTTATTTTTAAACTTTTGAAATTAACATACAGTCAACGATCCGCTACGATTCTATTTAATAAGTATAGATAGATAGGTATAGATAAGTTTATTTAAAAATAATGCTACTCCTCCGCCAGAAAACTAATATTAATATATTAACTTATCGTATTCGATCTTTTGTGCTTCACAAGTGGCTTATCTATTTGCTTATCTTTTAGCATATAATGTTTTCGTGGGCCCGTAGACTCCTTTCAAATAGCGTTGTACAAACAATGTTTATTCTGTTTTCAATTTCTTACATAAACATTTCATCATTTTTACGTAATAGAAATGCTTAAAATATAAGATTTTGTAAGATGCTGTAATTGGAAGATTACGGTAGTGGGTTCGATTCCTACTGTAGGGAATGAATTATTATTTAGATCATAAATAATAATTTATGGTTCCGCCATGATTTATTTTATTTTATCAAAATGTACAAGGTAACACTACATTACGTAACAAAAACACTTGCAGTTCGCTCTGTGGATGTAAAAAATATAAAACTGATGTATTTTAAAACTCTTTTTTAAACTTTCTTGTTTTCTCTTTTTAATGGCTTATCTATGTGTTTGGGAAATTTTTGTTATTTTTGGCATTTGCCAATTTCTTTTTTGTTGACTGAGTAAAATGCGTGACGAGAAAAGAGTAAAATGTATGAACTTTTATTGTCTTGGTATTCTTTGCATTATGAAAATGAAAATATCGGAGAAAATAAAATAAAATGTCAAAAAATAATAATTTATTTTCCCGAATGGGAATTGAACCCACAACCGTCACTTTACATTCACACCCTAGTTAGTACCTCTGTGCCGCGACGGCCTCTATAAACCATTGGAATTGAATATATGAATGTTAAATAACATTTTCAATTTTCGTTATATGCGTCAACGGAGGTTGTAACCGTTGAAACGACAACTGACATTTTAGCATGCAGTTGTTGGCACCGCATGGACCAGAATGAGGTTTATGGGATGGAATGATTTCGGCAGCTGCTTCCGAGTTATACATAGATTTAATTTATAAACGTGTTGAAAATTAATATGTTTTTCTACAATGCGTATTTTATTTTTTTAGTCTTACATTGTATCCTGTATTTAGCAGGGTAGCCAGAGGAGCATTTTGGATGCATTGTGTGAGTTCCGTTGTGTGATGGAACTCAACGCCGCGCTTTGCCTCAAAACCAGATAGATATAAGAAATGAAAATATTAAATATTTCATTTCCTCGAGTGGGAATCGAATCTACAACTTGTCGCGTATTAAACGGGGTTCCGGGGTGTGGTAAGACAACTCACATTATCAAGCACTTCGATGAGGACACGGAAGTAGTAGCGACAACCACAGTAGAGGCCGCGAAAGATCTAAGAGAGAAGCTGGCGCACCGCCTTGGCACGAAAGCGACAAAGAGAGTGCGAACAATGGCCTCGATCTTAGTCAACGGTTTTCATGAGGGAATAGTTATAAACCGGCTAACGGTGGACGAAGCCCTCATGAACCACTTCGGGGCCATTGTTATGGCGGCCAGACTGTCAGGAGCGAACGAGGTCACACTCATCGGAGATATCAATCAGCTGCCTTACATCGACAGACAAAATCTATTCGAACTAAGGTACTGCAGGCCTAGCTTGACAACCAACATCACATGCGAGTTGCCTTGCACACACCGGAGCCCAATGGACGTCGCCTATGCCCTCGCCGGAGTATATAACAGCATTTACTCCGCAAGCCCCATTGTCCACTCCCTAAAGGTTCTCGGATACACCGACGCGCGAATACCACACTGTAATGACGGCACCCTATATCTGGTCCACACGCAGGAGGAGAAGAGGCAGCTGAAAGACCAGGGATATGGAGCTGGAGCAGGTTCGCGAGTCATGACTATCCATGAGGCCCAGGGGCAGACCTTCGCAGGCGTCGTCATCGTCCGAACCGGACGCGCACGGATCCGAGTACATGAGAGCGTCTCTCACGCAGTCGTCGCAGTGACGAGACACACCAACACCTGTGTCTATTACTCTGACGACGGCGGAGACGCAATAGGCAACTTTATCAGCCGAGCGGTGGGCGCTTCATCTACGGAGGTGGTGGAGGCGAACCTAAAAGGGGCAATGTCACAAAGAGATGATAGGGTGATAGAGGCACTGATCCAAAAACTCAAGGAAGGCGTTCTGCATGAGCCAGGCCAAATCTAATAGGCGAAGGTGTTCTTTACATGTAAAAAGTAATTACATAAAATAAGTTATATAATAATAATAATAATAATAAAAAAAAAAAAAAAAAAAAAAAAAAAAAAAAAAAAAAAAAAAAAAAAAAAAAAAAAAAAAAAAAAAAAGAATGTCGGTAGGGGTCTCATCCAACCCCTCTAGTATAAGCTCTAGATATAAGTACAGCTTAAATTGTCCTAAAATTAAGTACGCCACATTAAAATAACTTTTATAAAATAAAAAAAGGCACGGGCAACTATGCGCCCGTGGATGTAGATGTTAAAAAAAAAAAAAAAAAAAAAACTTGTCGCGTATATGTATAGTCACACGCTTGTGCTCCTGCATCAGGACTGGCCTCAATATTTTTTTTGTTACATGAAAATAATTATATTTTGAATGAAAAAATTGAAAAGAAATAGAGGCCGTCGTGGCGCAGCGGCACAAGAGTGTGACTGCAACGCGACGGTCGTGGGTTCGATCCCCACTCGAGGAAGTGAAATATTTATTTACGTTTATATTTCCATTTCTTCGCTCTGGTGTCGAGGCGAAGCGCGGCAGTAAGTGGGGAACGGAATGCCTTAACACTAGGTTCTCTCTGGCCTGCTGTGTGCGGGATACAGCGTGAAGTTAAAAAAAAAAGAAAAAATAGGTATATACATACATATAGAGTACTTAATATAAACTATAAATTCTATATTTCATTACAGTACAATATAATTATATTAACACATCGTCTCCCTTTCATTTATATATATAAACATGTAAATTAAATTATTGCTTCAACACTTACCGTTTATCTCATATCAACAGCTCTGACCTCCACGTTCACATTGACTTTAATAAAATCTGAATATTCTATTAATATTAATGAGACACTCTGCTTCCATACTGGTTATACATATTTACGTATTATATATATTACATATTTACGTATTATATATATTATATATATATTACGTAATTAGTAACTAAATTACTTGCACTAAGGTTTGAGTCTGAGTTTTCTTCGTTAGAAAATATTTCTATATGTAACAATTTATTTATTTCCAAATTTAATGCAAACGTGAGATAAAGTTGCATAAATTTTTGGTTAAGGTTTCCAATTAGAGTCATTTTGAAAATCAATCTTATATGTGAAAAATGCGTTTGATAGACATTTCGTCCAAATCATCTCGTTGTATAAAACATATCGTATAAAAACATATATTTAAATAGAAGCAATAATCCTTATTCATTATATAAATTTATAAATAATGTTTTGCAAACATCTTCAAGTATATTCACTCGCTTAGAGCGTCGCGTCGCCTCCGTCGGAGAAGCTAATAAACCGTCTATCAAGTGTCTTCATTTCCGTAGGATGAGGTCACCCGTCACCCGTCACCCGTCATTTCGCACCAGAATATTACACTCGGGTTGACAGCCGCAGACAACCAATATTTTGCCTCTACATCCATACGATATTTATTTAAACATTTAATTATAAGAACTTTTTATGCCGTTGTGATAATTAGAAATGAGACAATTATTTTTATGTTTGTTTTTTAGCCATAAGTTAAATTAATTGAAAATTGTATTTCTATTTAATTCAGGTTTCATATTTTTCTTGACTTTATCATTTAAAACATATAACAGTCATTGCAGAAAATTATATTAATGGTTGCCTTATACAAAGATATAGAAATAGTATTAGAAATAAATTTTAATAAAATAACAGTACGACGTTTTATGTATATGTGTATGCATATCTGTAATAATAACCTATTTGTTTATTTCGTTATACTTTTAGTTTTTGTCATCGACAAGACAAAAACGCTGCTTTTTCTTATATTTATAGCTTAAGGATGAAAAGAAAGGAAAGGGTTGAAATGCGAGTAAAGAACTCTTATCATTTTTTCACTTTATAGCGGGCTCTTACAACGCAATCACTTAAAGTTATTTAAGTATATAGGAAAATAGAATTTGTATTTTCGCTTCTTCATAAACTTTGATGGGAATTTTTAGTTGTACTAAGGGCTATCTTAATATTACAAAAATAATTTAGCGTATTTTTTTAAAATTTAAAAAAAGGTTAAAATATAATACACTCTAGCAACCACCTAGATATATTAGTTATATTTTTATGGAAGATGCCATTAAAAATGCCTATTGTAAGATCTATATTTAAAATGAGAAAATAATTAATAGTTAATTACAAAATTATAAACTGAGTTAAATTTTAACCAGATGGCTGTCATCGTGATAGTTATATCCAATATATGGGCCAAATATACTTTGTAATATGAACACTGTGCAGGCGCACTCGTATATTTGTATGAAAATAAACACTGACATGTCATATCACTTTTTGTGATAAGAAAGTTTGAATATTATAATAATGTTCCACTCGTAATACCTACTCCAGTTAAAACCAAACCACCTTTAACCTTTACCGTTTTACTAAAAATATCGAATCCCTTTGAAAAGTGGATGTAAAGATTCATTGATAAAAGACTGGGCCGTTGTGGCACAGTGGAGGACTAGACGCGGTGGTAGTGGGTTTGATTCCCTCTCGTGGAGGTACATTCATGACATTGTGCAATGATAGCGGAGGCCGTACTGACAGTTGACACTCGGTTCTTCTGCCTTTCCTGTTAGGCGAGGAAGATGTGAAGCTGCTTCTTTTTATAAATACTACGGTATGGTTTAACATAGTGCGGTATTGGATTTTGGAAAACCCATGATATTTTATATTGTAGGCAGGAAAGGAAGTGACTTATCACTGGGTTTTTTGCTGAATGTTTCGAAAAAAGGAGAGTGTGATTAGATTGAAACATTGCGTAAATAATTAACTCATCACTCATGAGAGAGAGTGATTTTAAAATACTTCGGCCTCACAAATACAATTACCAAGTGTTTAGGTAATGTCATATTTGTTTTGCAATTCTTTACCGTTAAAAGTTGAAATTCAATGGAAGGTTCTTTTATACTTTTATTTTTATTAAAAATAACACAATGAATTATAAAAATTAGAAGCTAGTACTTCTACTACTATCGGTCTTTTATTGTCTCTGCAAATTAATCTAAACTCTACGTTATTACAAGCCTAAGAGGTGGTACGGAACTTCTTAAAACAATAATATAAAGGACATAGGGACTGACTCAAGGACTGACTGAGGAAGGATTTAAATTTATTTCTTATAAAAATTATCTATCAAAAATGCATGACAAAGCGCGGAAATCTGGTATGCAGGAAAAGCGTGAAGCTAATAGTTTTTATAAATCTTTATTCATAGGAAAGTGCTTAAATTTCTTATCAAATTTCACATATCTATAAAAAATTCTTGTAGCTTCGCGTGTCTGTGAGTCTTTTATCTCAACGAGTGTTATTGGTCGGTGGACTTTAGACGAAATCCGTAAGGCGGAAAGGAAATCCACTTTTGGTGCCTAGGGTCCTTTGACTGGCTCCATTCTTAATGCGATTTGTCTTTGTCCGAAGCAAGGCACAGTAGCTGCACTGAAGGATTAAACTGAGGATCTGTAGATTTTTTGTAGAAAATTCTATAGATATAAAAAAAATATTCGGTTATTATCATTCTCGTTTTTATACTCGTATAGCAATTTTACATAACAAGAAAGCTTAATTGATGATTGATTTATTACGTCATTAATAATTTATGCATTCCCATTAAGACGCTTCCGTTCTCCATTTTCCGCCGAATTTTAGATGCATTACGTGTAGAGACGGTTTGCCTAGTTACCAGAGCGGGAATGGAATCTGTCCGTGACAGTTACAGTCGCACAGTAGTGCCCCTGCGCCACGCAGGCCTCTTTTTATCATATATTTTAAGTGTGTTTTAATGTTATTTTTAACAAACGTTATAAAAATGTAAACTTTTCTGTTTCAGGTAATTAACCAGTTGTATTATTAGTACGTGAAATTTATGCTCGACCAAGTGTAAGTTTTTATTTGTTCGCAATGAATTTCCCAATTGACTAACAAGAAAAAATATCAACGAATTATAAATATTTTTTTTTGTTAATTTTCAGTTTAGTTTAATATGCCTAAAAATATTATTTTATTACTTGAAAATAAAAAATAACAACGTTTATTATTATAATGAATGGTTTCTAGAATCCAGGTGGAACATCACCTACACCTAATTTCATGAAAAAAATGGTTAGAAATTTAGCTATTTAATTCTATTCAGTGAAAAACATCTAAAAATATAAATAACTGAATCTATTATTGTTTATTTGCAAAATGACTTTGACGTCTACTCTAACAATGACTACTGACGTTAATTGATAGGGTACCGTGTATTCTACCCCGACCTTGCGGTTATGGAAATCAATATCCACAGCCAGGAATGCTGGCTATGCAAAGTCCAGACCGCTGACCGGTATGCGATGATTAACCATTGGAATTTTTGACAATAACATGTTGGCATCCCTGTCTCGGAGTTTGCAAAGTTGGCAACTCTCGTTCCATTATTACTTCACAAGCTATATAGGTAGGTATTGGCCTATATACATAGGGTGCTCTCTTGAAGTTATTTCGCTTTTACAAAGTTACCGAATTAAAAATAGTTCACTTAACTATTTATTCTCGTTAACTTGACTAAGAGAAGGTATTGGAAAATGTATTTGCTTTTTATATTTGTTTTACATTTTATTAGAAATATTTTGTATATTAGAAAGTCGTTCAATAACTGTCTCTATAGTGATATATATTTAGCAAATAGCTAAAACTATGACGTAAATTAATTGATTTTGAGAGAAATTGGTGTCATTCTTGTTCATATCAAAAATATATAATGGACAATACGTAAATATACATACAAATGTTTTAGCGACATATGAATAAGTAACTGATATCTAGATATCCTAACTAACTTTGTCTCGCTGGTTCTTACTCTCACACTCGTATAATTAAATAACTATCCAAAATTCATATTTTCTTAAAATATCTTTCAGAAGTAATATGAGTTAAAACTATCAAGCGAAACTTTCTCGTTTCCTTCGCATTTCGTTTCATGATTTGCATAAAATTCTTGAAACTTCGCTTAGAGCTGTCAGTTTAACTTGTTAGGAAAACTATTAGAATAATAAATAAATTGTACGTGATATTCTTATTTTTGTGACGGTCAGATAGTGTTATGGGTTCGAGGCCTAGAATAATGATATTTTTATGTTAATAAATGATTCGAAAGTATGAAAGTATTTATAGGAGTCTAAAAATAAGAAATGTATAAAAAAATATATTGAAATGTATTTTTTCAAAAACAAGGTATGTATTGAAAGGAAAGCGAAAAAAAACATTTGATATTAGTTTGTCTGTGCATTCTTCGAAATTGCAAAAGAAATTGTTGCACTAAGTTAAACAAAAATCAAAATCATTGCTTATATAAATATAATGTAGATTTAAATTCTAATCTGAATTGTTGTATTCTCCGATAACTTATCTACGTAAAGTTGTTCGATGGCTTATCTATAGTTAGATATCTGTTGTAATTGCTTAAAACACTCCTGTCATGATTAGATGGTACGATAAATAATGGTATTACGAATAAATATTTACATATTAAATGATAACAACCAAATCATTGCAATTGTAAGGCAAAACGGAGCGGATTGCACGGAGTTGGGTTCCGCCTATGGAATAATCGGCGGTGCGTGTGGAACGGAGTGTCTTAAACATAGGTTCCACCTGCCAATATACGGGATACATAATAAAATATTATTTAATGAATATTCTGATTTCTATTAGTTTCGCGGGTCTATTACGGTACACTCCGATTGTAATTTCACATATTTTCAAGTTAGCTATTATAATATAACTAAAAAAATTCCAATTCCAATAATAAATTCCATCCAAATCAGTTCAGTCCTTTAGTCGGAGTAGGGTGGCAAACACACATACAGAAATATTATATAGTAAGTAGTAGTACTGTATTTCTTAAGTAAAATTAATTTATCTACATACATACATTACACGTGCAAATTTTGTAATGTAATATTAATAGCAGATGTTGTTGAAAGGGTATTTTACTAACAGTAAATAAAAATGCTTTATTATATAATTATATTCGCCATGTAATAATATATTTATGAAGTCAATTAGTGGCAATATTAGTATTCATATTCAAACGACACTCACATAAATAAATTAAAATGTCTTGCCATCTGTTTAAAATATTTTCTTGTTTGCAACACTTCATGACCATTTTATTTTAATAAAAAATCATTCATAATAGTGAAGTTTATATAGAGGAAGCTTCTTCTCTTGCAATGTTATGAGTATCTAATTCTTTTCTTTTGTAAATTATCAAGAGTACCTAGTACATTTTATTTTTCTAAATCTCCACGCTTTTTTCCACATAGTAGGCTCAGTTTGTATTTTTTTTCGAAAAATAATTTCATGGAGATTGAATATGCAACCATCGATATGACAAACCATGGGAAACGTCCCACTGTGCTATAATAGCCTCATTACTAGATATTATAATAATTTAATTATAATTGCATGTGAATATATTATATTTCATTTATATAAAAATGATAATAGTAAATTCCTTAAAAAGTATAGATGTACTTTTTAAGGAACTAGGCAAGATATTTGTGACATCACCCCACAACGAATGAAACGAGGTGTAAAAGCTTATACGAAAATTGTATTCCGTGTCTCCGAGCAACACATATCAACCTAGTTTATATCTGAACCCAAAACGAACAAAGCTAGTATAAAAGCTCTTTTAAATCTGAAAGCTCGTCATAAAACAAGAGTTACTTGGAGTATTAAAGTTGATGTGTATCAGAGAAATGATCGTAAAATTTTGTGAAACGAAACTAATATTACGGTTTTTGAAATGAGAAGTAGGTAATGTTGGTAGTTCATATTAAATAACTGGATTTAAGTATTAAGTAAACTATTCAAATATATGTTGTTCCGTTCCTTAATTGTATTTTTTATTAGATTTTTAAATAAGGCTGTTAAGTCACCCTACGCCACGCTTTGTTTTACCAAAACAGCGAAAAAATATAATTAGGAATTATAGGAACCTGTAAACTGTAAAGGAATCAAATTCACCCTCATCGTGTCTTAAAGTTATCCAAGAATTCACATGCCATTCCACTGTGCCACTGAGATGTCAATTATTTTTTAAATCACTTTTATAATTCTTTAAATTCTCATTAAATTTCTGTAACTTATAACATAATTTTAATTTCCCATCAATAATAATTGTTAATAGTGATCATCGATACATTATTAATACGTTCGTACATTCGTTGATAATATCAGTATATATTATAAATAAACTGAATCAACGTTCCGGATATATTCATATCAGATATATCTAAATACATATAGTATATATCTCTTTCGATATCTAATATATCTATTTTGATGCGTGGGTGTCGATAAATTGCCGAAAATTTATCCCGCAGTCGTATCGCGTATAAACAAATTGAACGATATATCTTCGAACACAACACAAGTTCACATATGCCGGCGTCGTCAATAACTTGTGCCTTATCTTGTTGGATTTATATTTATTATAGGTCTCTCTGATACCTGACGGTTGTTGATGACATATATTGTCTTTTTATTGCTTTTTGCAGTGAAAATGGATGAAATGAGGGAATTGTTTTGGTCAGGTAAACTTTCATGAAGACCTACATGTATGTCTTAAAATCATAATACAGTTTTAAATGAAAGAAATAAAAAAATACTAAAGAAATAAAGCAGCTTTTCGCAATTTTATCGCACAGATTAAAATGATTTAAATGTAGTTATTCTTCCGACGAAAAGCACAACATGCAACCATAGCGTTAACGGTTTTTTTTTCTTTTGTCCCCTACATATAGCAGAGTAGGCTTAGGGAACCTGGGAACCTAGTGTTAAGACAATCTGTACCCATTATGACGTTGAGCAGCGGAACTCTACACCGCCGCCTCGTTTGTCCCGTTACCAGAGCGAAGAAAATATTAAATATTTTATTTCTTCGAGTGGGAATGGAACCCACAACTTTGTCGCATGTGTCCTTGCGCCTTGACATGTTTCTTCATAAGCACTATGATTTTTTTTTTCATTTAAATCATGTTTACTTATTATCTTAATAAAAAATAATTATTTTTCTATTAGGTATATTAGAATAACAATATAAATTAATAATTATTAAGGAATATTTCGAACTTTTAATAAAAAGTGCATTGTTTAAATATACTCATTAATATATTACAGTGAGGCCAATCGTTACGCCACTGTATACCGGCTACTATAATTATTGAAATATTTTATATTCACATATTGATTCCTTTGCCTTCGCTATCTACCCAAGAGCTATATTCCTTCTGGCCAATTTCATTTATAATTCATACGAAATGGCAGCTGTTCGCAAGCAAAAATAGATGTGTTATCTAATATGAACTAATGGAATTATTAAATAATGGTAGCATTATATTCATTTTAGAGAAGCAGTTTGTATTTTATTGATTATTTAAAAACACGAACAATGTTTTTTTTATATTTAAAGAGAAAAGTGTGAAATATGAATACAATATCGTAAAGAATACACAGTGGATTGATTTTAAAAAGCTTGTAAAAAATGCCTGGCGTCAATTGCGCAATTACGCACTAACCAACACGGTCGGTGCATTTCTGCAGATTTTCTGTCCTCTTTTAACAGTACAGAAACGTAAAGGACAGTGATATATTTTATCCTATGCCATCAATTTTATTGAGGCATACTAGGAAACTTTGACGAGTCCATTCACAGTGCCGGCAGTATAAGAGTTTTATTTAAGTTTTCCATTGATTAATTTTCATATAGGAACTCTTAAGAAGAGTTAGTGAAGTATATTATTGTTAGTTTTTTAAACTTTTGAAATGAAAATAATATCTTTATTTGGAATACAACTTGCATTACATTTTTTTTTAAAAAAGTAAAGTAAAGCAGCTTTTGACGCTTTTTTCCGCATAACATTCGAAATATTGCGTGTTTAGTATCGGAAATCAACGCCGCTCCTGGTACTAAAAAGAAAAAAATGAAACTATTTCATCCTCCCGAATCCAACTCACAACTGTCACGTCCACAGTCACGCTGTGCCGCTGCGTCATGTCTATAATAGTTTTTATTATTACATTGTTATATTCTTCAAGATTACCAGTCTTATCAATTTTTCTTTAAAGAAGGAGAATGAGATACAAACAAAGCAGGATACTCAGCATATTTATTTAAAAACCCCTAAAGAATTCGAACGAAGCTGAATTTTAAGACGCATCTATTAAGAGCTACATTTCATTCTGCTATGGCGAAATGTTGTTAGATTTGATGTTCTTATATAAAATACTTTTGACAAAAAACACAGTTCTAAAACCTTATTTAAATTAATTTCAATATGTACGTATCTGTTCCACTGTTGTTTTTATTTTAAACAACTTTTATACGATATTTATACGACCTAACTCCCTTAGTTAGTTAGTCCTTAGTTAGTCTTCGGTAACATACACATTTTCAAAGTTTCAACCCTTAAATCTGAAGTTACTCCAACAATTTTATACTTAACCATTCCTCCTGAAAATCTAACTATAGGCCACAACCGGCTATAACAAATCCAAAGGATTATTTTGCATAATATGTAGAGATTATATCAGAAACGACATATTTTGTATTAATTTCCATTACCGGAATAAACTTCGACTATTGTATAATAAATGTTTACAATTTACAAACACTTCGTGTAACTATTGCACAAATAAATGAACACATTCATGTAAATTAATAATATCGTAGAATATTCCAATCGAATAATAATATACTGTTTGTGTAATTCAGAATGCTACGAGCTACGCGTATCAAAGGCACTCGCCGAGTTTCGTAGCAATTCGCTACGGCTCGTAGCAATGCGGTGAGTCGTAGCTCGAATAGTCTCACACGACAATTACTCACACATTGGATGCTGTGCTTATTGGTTAACTTTCTTGAATTTAATATTACGTTTCTGTTAAATTGTATGTAATATGCTTTTTAATATAATATTTTGACGGCGCAGCGGCACGAGGGTGTGACTGTAACGCGATGGTTGCGGGTTCGATCCCCACTTGAGGAAGTGAAATATTTAGTTACGTTTATATTTTCATTTCTTCGCTCTTGTGTTGAGTCAAAGCACGGCGTTGAGTTCTGCCACTCAACACGAGGGCCTCCAGAATTCGGCAGAAAATGGGTAACTGAGTGTCTTTGGTAACATTAGGTTCCCTCTGCCTACCCTGCTGTGCGCGGGATACAGCGTGAAGCTGGTTTTATTATAATTTGTTACTTACTCGGTCCTTTTGAAGATATATGAGTTAATTAAACAAGTTTCGGAACTTTTCAAAGGCCGTTTTTTAACAACGTTAACCTGAACATAATTCGATTACGATTACATTTTTCGATTACGTACATATTTTTTATCGTCGTTGTATTGAATTAAAATATACTTGTCTTATAAATATTGCTATAAAATATTTTTTAGAAAATAAAGCTAATTTGTAAATTTCTGTAATAAGATAAAAAATCAAAAATATCAACTAACGTATAACTAGCTATTTAGGCCAAGTGTGACGATTACACAAAAAAAAGTTTTTATGTGCGGCAGAATAAATGCCCCAATTTACTAATTATGCTAAAGGGGCTAAAAAAAGCTTAAAACTATTACTTAAGGAAATTACTATCTAGGTACTCTAAAAATGTATTCCCCAAAGCGGTATACCAAGCCTGAACTATCGTACATATTCAAGTACTTCTCATTTAATATTTTATTTACGGTATTTTAAAATAACTCTTAATTCAAAGAATAAATAAATTGGAATGAAGCAAAAATATGATAATTAGGTCATTCTGAAGTTAAAACTACGTAGTGATGAACAAAAGCACGTGAAAAAAATTTCAACGCAAAGCGAAATAGTTCATTCAAATAATATGCTGAAGTAGCGTATAATGTAGCTCGTATTTCTAGGGTAAGTGATATTTTAGCATGGAAAAATTGGAGCTGGTATACATTTTCATACATTGGTAACATTCAGATCTCTTGAAATGCCTTGACCTAGTACAGCTTGAAGTAATTGTTCTAGTTCTTAACAAAACAAAGTAAACAATCTACGACAAGGTTGCCAAATAGAGAGAGATTACGTGAGAGGATAAAGATGGGTCAAATTTTATTTCTGAGAAGCGCTCTTGTTAGTTGAATATACTATTGTATAAGAAAATTAGCCTTAAATTTCTTATTTAGAAATAGCTATTTGTATAGGTTTCTTTATTATATGTTTAAGACAAGCTGTATTTTATAACTGTTCTTGCCGTTGACCTATAATTTGATATTTATGTAATGTTAACATCTTAGGTTTCTAAATAGCTTTGTTTGTCAATAAGCAGAAAAATCTTATCATCCTACTAATAGTATAAAAAGTAAAAATTTGTACGAATAGAAGATTCTTTCACTTTCACGCAAAAACTACTGAACGGATTTAGATGAAACCTTTCAGTTCTATAGTTTATACATTAGAATAACATATATAAATGTTCACAATTAAGTTTGTGCCGCTAATTATTAAAAAAAAATGGTATTAGGAACTGAACTTAAATAGAGAAAACCATTACGTCATATTTTATTTGGCTAAGGAACAGAACTGAATAAATTATCACTACATTCCCTCACCGTAGAGTACAAAAACATGTTTATAGTGAAAGTTGCAGTCGATAACTAGGAAGAAGGACTTTAATAAATATAAAGCTTTTACATGTTTTATCTTTCTATATGTCCATTACTAAGTTATATCGTCGTATTGACTTTATGAGTTCGATCCACATTATGGGGAATATTTAACTGATATATATTCTCCTTTTTCTGGCTTGGTTAGACTAAACACGATCTTGGATTCCGCTTCTCTGCATGCTAAATCTTTTGTAGTGGTAAGCTTAGAACAGATTAATTAATCATAATGTTTGGGCAGAGGCCACCAAGGAACCTAGTTAAAACACTCCGTTCTCATTAAGACACTTACGTACTCCACTTTATGCTGAATTATGGAGTTGACTGATGGATCTCGTGGAGCACGTTGACTGATGGATCTCAACGCCGCGATTTGCCTCATTACTAGAGCAAGGAAATAAAAATATTAACTATTTCCTTTCTTCGTCCTAGTAGGAATGGAATCCAGAACCTTTCGCGTTAACAGTTGCAGGCTTGTGCTTTTGCGTCAGGGCTGGTTTCGAGAGCACAAAATAAAATTAAATGTGAATAAAAAAATACTACTTAATTTATTATTTCCAGTTACAAACATTTTCGTTAGCTTTGTTTAAAATAATACAAATATTTTAGCACTAAACCTTTAGACAAAATAAACTCATTATCTCAGGTAATATAACCTCAGAGGAGTTGAAACTAAATACAGGTCAGATATCTTTATTAGGTCATAGTGCAAGTATAAGTTGGGCCAAAGTTTGTCATCTATTTCAACAGGCAAAGTACTCAGGGTCATTGGAGATAAACGTTGGCACAAATGTTGGCAACTATTAGACAAGTTTCGCAACTGAAGAAGTTGGCCCCAGTCGTTATGCGGAGTTGTCAAACTTGGCCCGTTTTATATCTTATTAGATGTATACGACGTATCTCCTTAGTGCCTTACGCAAGTGTGCGGAAAATTGTTTTGTTATTTTGTAAAATTTTGTAATAACTTCGTAACTGAAATAACTTGACATTGCAAAGATACTAGTATTCGCATGTATGTGTATCTAGATGTTTGTCATGTTTTTTATAAAATGTATCGTAAAAGTCCTACTAAAAACATTAATATTGGTATTATCTATATTTCTATATTAATATGATAAAGCAGAATAGTTTGTTTGTTTAAATTCTAAGATATCTGGATTTACTGGTCCGATTTACTTATTTTTGGTTTTATATGAAAACTACGTACTTCAGGAGTGCTATAGGCTAGTTCTAAATAAACTCATAGTCGTTATCGTAAACATTTGCAAAAAATGTACTCATCTTCATTTAAATCTGTCTTAATTTAATTCCATATTAGTCTAGAATTCCAACAACCCTTTCTTATCACGTAATACGACTTTTATGTAGAGCTTGGAATAAAATAGTCGTTTGTAGTCCGTCTCTTTGTTCCGAAAGTAAAATGTCCAATGTGCCGCGAGACTGCGTCACGCGGGTCAGTACTGAATTAAGAGGCCTATGCATATGCAATAACATTCTAATTTTTTTCCTCTCGTTGCTACTTTATACAATATTCAACTTTAATATTTGGCTGCAGACTTATGAATTACAATATTATAAAGTTTATATACTGTCAATATTCAAATATCTTAAAAAAATATTATTCATTAAATATTTATTTAAATATATATTTTTTTGCTAAATTAAATGTTCTGGATAGATATATTCATATATTTAGCATTCTCGGGCTACATTGTTGCCACAGTAAGATGTTTCGTATCAGCCCTCGCGCCGAGGACCGGCCGAGAGGCTCTCGACACTCGCAACTAGGCCGCCTCGACCCAGCGCGGACAGCCGCGAGAGACCTCTCCGTGAATAATGTCAACATTGCACTACCGACGACAATTCCTCACTTGTTGTATAATCTACCAAATTAACAGTTTATTTATAAAATATCAATTTTTAATATGTTTAAAAATAAACTTTTAGCATTTCTTAATCGTTATAAACTATGATAAATGCCATTTATCTCCAGATTGCGTTTCCGATTTAATAGAAAAAATAAGTATATATAAGAACTTGTTATTTGCAAACTTAAGTTTGTCAACTTTTTTAAGTCATGTTTCCGTTTACCTACAATCCGGAAATTGGGAAGAAAGTCTCGGTGGGCGTGTGCGACTCACACTTGACCAGTTTTGTTTTTTATATTTAATAATGAGATAGTAAAAACACGCAGAAACAATTGTTTTTTTGTACTAGCAATGCTTATGGATAACAAAGCAGCTGGCTTACAGGAACTTCTGTGCTTATATAACGTCAGCTTATCATGTAACATGACATAATTATAAAGGAATATAAGAAAATAAAAAAATATTTCCATTTCCATGTTAACGCTAGAACATTGTAATTTGCACCATTATTAAAGGAGCAACGTTGTATTTGTGTACGACGTCGGCATGCAAATACGAGTCGTGGAGCCTCCTACGTACTTGTATAGGGTCTAGGAGTCACCTCCGGCGCTACAAACTCATTAAGGGCACCCGGAGACATCACGAGTTTGGAAGTAATTTTGTTAATGACACCTACCTGCCTGTAAGGCTTTGGATATGCCTGTTAGCTTAATAGGCTGGCCATTTTTTGTTATTTTTGCACGGATTTTTTTTTTAGCTTCACGCTGTAATCGTAGCAAAGTAGACAGAGAGAATCTGGTAACCTAGGTAACCGTAAAGGTCAGATTCTCGACGTATTGTGGGTGGATCGCCGCGCTTTTCTTCGTTACCGGAGAAACTAAAATATCTAACATTTCGTTCCCTTAAGTGGAAATTGAAACCACAATCGTCGTGTTTATGGTCTACGTGTCTATTGTGTCGTATCAGCCTCTATGAGTTATTTATTTTATGTTTATTACTAAAATAAAAAGACTGACAGATAACCTTTATTTATGGTATTTTAAAAAAATAGTAGATCGGACATTTGGTTGTCAACTGAGATTAAGCACTCAACAGTAAAAGCTATTTAATCTGTCGTTTAAGCTTTAAAAATACTTTATGTAAATCTTTTTATTTACAAAAACAAATCGTAGAATCGTTGTTAATTTAAGCGAATATTTAAAAGTAATAGTAGGAATGTAATAGCTCAAAGATTAGACTCGTTTTAAAGAACATTTTATTACGGTGGTTGGCCAAAATCATAATATGTAACAATTTTATGTGCATAATTTTTCAATTATATGTACAGAAAGTCCACGCTAGGAGCTAGCTTCTAATACCTCGTAATATTTCCGCATGGACGACATTCTATTCTATACTTAATGAAACCTTACGTACACGGTTTACATAGGTATGTAACGCGCATATCCATTTTAATTCTCAGGGTCTCCTGTCTCTGCTGCCGGAACATCTTATTTAAATATCTCGACAAAACTCGTCTGCAGCTTTATTAAATTACTGACTTCGCGGTGTTGATTTCCTTCGCTTCCCACCTTTAATAATTTAGCAAATTACATTTTTAATACTGAGAGAGACTTCCTCGGCGGCTTATTTCGTAGGTTATTATTATTTTATTTAAGAGCAAAAGATCTTGCAAATTTAAATAAATTATTTGAAATGAATTGATTATTTCAACAAACCTTTTAGTGTGTGTGTAAACCTTAGGAGTTAGTCTTTTTATTTTCCAGCTTCACGCTGTGGCAGAGAGAAACTGGTGTTAAAATACTCCTTTTTCCGACTTTCCGCCGGATGAGGCATTGCGTGTTGAGTGGCGGAACTCAGCGCCGCGCTTTGCCTTGTTACCAGAGCGGGAAAATGAAAAAAAAAAATAATTCATTACTTTGCTACCTTGCACGGCCGAAGTATTTTTAATATTAAAGTATTAAAATATTGTTTAAAATTACCACTTCGCCTTACAGAGTACTAAAGTAGTTTTTCAAACTCGTGTAATTCCCTTATAAAGTGTTTTCATTAAAACAATAGCCTTCGAACTCACGGGATGTGGCGGGGATAGGTAATAAAGCCCACGCCCTACATTGTTTCTTGTTTCTAATGAGTTATATATGAAAAGGAAACTGTTTAGTATATTGATTTTATTCATTATCCACTAATAGATTAGGTATTGTTATGCAAAACAGATCCTGGCCAGTGAGACAGATCCTGGCTGGGGAGTGTGCGAGGTTACCACTGCCTACCTTGCTATGTGCAGAGTGAATCCAAAAAAATACTAATTATAAAATATTATGTAATGTAATTATGTTTGTCAAAAATAATCTTACAAATAAATATGCAATATCCATTCCATAATCTTTGTCCAGAATCAAATTCATGCAAATGTAATACAAACACGAATATATCTCCATATTCTCCATTCTCCACCTAACCACGTGTGTCGCGCTCGCTTACAGATTGCCGTTTTAATTTAAAAGTTAAAACTGACGCAGCCAGTTTGCCCCACAGTATCATATACCACTTAAGCGGCGCACGTCTGCTCTGTACGTAGGTACTTGTAATTTCGTCGGACGTCGCATTGCAGTTGTTTGGCAAACGCAGTTTCGACTATATTATTATTATTATATTATATTATATGGCGTGTGATGAAGTTTTGAATTGGATGGGTACCTCCTATGCAGACAGGGCTTTTGAGGGTACAGGGGTACCAGCATGCGACAGGTTTCACGTTTTCATTTTCTCGCTCTCGTTCAGGCAAAGCGCGGTTTTGAGTTCCGCCACACAACACGCAATGTCTCCAGAATATGAACGGAGTGTCTTAAGATTCTTTCTCCAGGCAAAGCGCGGTTTTGAGTTCCGCCACTCAACACGCAATGTCTCCAGGATATGAACGGATTGTCTTAAGGTTCTTTCTCTAGGTTTCCAGGTTCCCTTTTGCCTACTCTGCTATGCCAGTTATTTCTTAATTAATTATTACTAAAAATTGGTTTAAAATGCCTAAGTAATACTGTTATAAGTTAATTAACTAATTCTTTATCTAATTAGTATTTTGAGCTATGACCAGAAAGAACGCAGAGGTCAAAATTTACTTTCTCATTATGTACTGGCTATGGATATAGAGAAAAATATAAGAAGATTAAAAATGAAAATTTAATCAGCTTCACGCTGTATCCCCCACACAGCAGGGAAGGCAGAGAGAACCTAGTGTTACGACACACCGTTTCCCTCTTTTCGCCCAATTTTGGAGGCATTAAGTGGCGGAACTCAACGCCGCGCTTAGCCAAGTTGTGGTTACAATACCATAATTATTTTTAACTTTTTCCTTTCACTTTTTTGTAAAAAAAAATTGATATAAACAAAGAAGTCGCAGTTAGCATCAAAATTTTTTCTAGTTTTTATTTTGTGGTTGCACACTGTGGCTCACGCTTTTGCTGAGTGGTGTGCATTCAACACAATGAAAAAATCCTTTCAAAATAACTCTAAACTAACGGGGTTTTATATTTTAAACTTTGTATTGACAGGAAAATATATCAATATGACAAGCTGGCGTGCGGACGTGTGGATATATGGTTTATAGTTATTTTTAACTGTCAAAAATAAAAAGATGATTGCTGTGAAGTTTATGCATTCAATGCATGGAATCAAAATTTAAAAAAAAAAGGTATTTTGTAACGGTATAGATTTCGATTTAGTACGTACTCTAGGACACTTTTTTATGTTAAACAAGTCTTGATTTACAAATTATATATGTAAAAAAAAACTAATAATAATTGATTAAGGTGCTCTATTTTTTCAGCCTCTTAATGTATCCCGCATATAGCAGGAAAGGCAGAGGTAACCTAGTGTTAACCTATTTTCTAGAGATTACGTAATGAGTGGCGGATAATTAAATAACTCGTTCCACTGAATGGGAATCGAACCGGTGACCGTCGAGCTTATTCTTTATGCAAACGCTATGCCGCTGTGCAAGTTAATTTAAATTATTACTATTTGTTACATAATTACTTAATAATTTTATTCAAAAAATCATTAAGCTTTAGTATGTCTAATCTATCACTGTCCTGATACTGTCGATTTAAATAATCGCCTTTTTCATATCAACTAATATACCACTGTCATGCTTTTGAATTGTTATTTCTGTCTGCTGACTATTATTAATGACTGCTCTACACGTATAGAAGGCAATCAAAGTATTTTATCAGGTAACGAATTTAACGTCCTTTTATGATATTATTTAATTTCTTTTCAACCGACGATGAGGAAAAGATGGGGTTTTATAAATTTGACGTGTCTGTGTTAGCTTCTGAATAAATGAAACGCTGACACTCAAATGAGTGCGGTTTTCTTAAAGGAAAATGAGCAAGAGTTCATCGGTTCTTAGCTATGTTTTATGAAACATAGCTAAGAAATAAAACCAGTAAAAAATAAAAACAATAAAACCTGAAATAATTTTAGTGTTCCTAGATCAATATCAATAGGTAAGTAATTGCTATGTAAATTGTACCTGGGTAAAGTGCTTGTGACCCTTTGGGTTGTATAACATTGCCTTTTAACACAGATAACGAACTAAACAATAAAGCTTCATAAGTAATAGAATATAGCATTAAGATAAGAACTCCATTTTCAATTTAATTCTTTCAACGTTTTCATGGTAAAATCTCTCTGAAGAGGGCATAAAATGAGATGACTCGGATCAAATAAACAGTACCTGAGTCCCAAATCTAGGAACTGGTATATATAACAGAAGATTATTGTTATTATTATGTAGTAGAGTGACTTCATTTTGAAATTATTACTTTAATTATTTTTTATTTTGATTTGATTTTGTCATTTTTAGAGTTTTACCGTATAGCATAGAATAGAGAAGGCAGAGGGTAGAGAAGTGGTAAGATACTCTCTGTTCCGCACATTCCTGCTAATTCTTAAGACATTGCGTGTTGAGAGTGACTGAACTCGACGGGTTCACGGGATGTTAGAACAGTATACCATTTTTTTGCAAGTATTTTTCACCATACAGGTAAATAAAAGAGCTTCCAATAAAATTCAGCCAGACTCGCAACAAGTTGTGGTAGAATAGAACGGATTGCGTCTATTAATTAGTTACAACAGCATACTATCCATACCTATGTTATAAATTCGAAAGTAACTCTGTCTGTCTGTCTGTCTGTCTTTTACGCAATCAGGGCCAAACCGCTAATTTCATTGTAATAAAATACTCATATAGAGATACTTGAGGGTCTCAGGATGAACATAGGATACTTTTTTTTGTTATATATGTAGAAGCATCAGAAGTGGCCTCAAAGCGGTCTTGGCTGTTACTATTCATTTGTGGGCGTTATAGCAACAGAGATGTTTAAATAAAAGTCACACTTATATTCTACAATGTCTTATTACTCGTTTACATAACAGTTTTACAATATATCTCACAAGATTAACACAATTACAATAGATTAGGAGCCAATAGGTTAATTGGTGAACAACTCACGCCATAGCTGTCAACCAATGACATTTGCTATTCCTCGTGGCTACACCTACTACCCTATTCGGGGTTACCCGCTCCATTTTAAATATTCTTCTAATATAATCCATTACACAAATCAATTAAAATTGAAACGTAATAATTGCGAAATTATAATTAAAACTAATACATAGCAGCGCGCCGTCATATATATGTAATATTATCGATATATACCAATATATTAAAATACTTATTAATTAGACATGCAATTTATTCCGCCATGTTAATAACAACCGTCGCTACGCGGCCGTTGCTAAGCAACGATTTGCAAAGTTTGTTGTTAGAAAACGTCACCCAAAGTGAGCTTGCTTAACGCATCTCTCTATTGAAAACTGAAAATAATTTTATAAATATATTTAATAAATATTCGCATAGTTCAAGCGGGCGTAGCCGCGTTCGGGTCCACTAGTTAACTATAAATATTGGTTAGAGCATAGTCTGTATATTATAGGTACCTACATATGTATGTATATTCAATATCGATTACTCAAAGTTTGATTTATGTTATCACCAAATGGACAAGTCCTTCCAATCTGAGCCAAAAATAAATATATCTAAACAGTGATGGACGAACGTCACCTTTAGAATATTCGGGGATGTAAATATTCGTAATATCACTAGACTTACTTAAAAACATCTTCTCTGCTAAACTCTTTGCTCGTTAAAGTTCTCTTACATTATTTTGCATGTAACAAGGCTAACGGGATCAACTATTATGTTCCGTTTTCCTTCCATTATTGTCGTTATATGTTCACGTTGTTTAATGTTTCCATTATTTTTTTATGTGTCATTCTTGAATGCCCTGATTATTTTTTATGTGGGAATAATATATATATGTAAATATAAAGCTTAATTTTTCTTATATTATTTATCGTATTTAATTATTGATTACAATAAATTCAACTTAGAGTAAGGGGAACAGCGCCTTAACACAAGGTTCCCTCTGCATATCTTAATGTATGCATTATGAGGGCAAATACAGCATTGATTTAAAAATAAATGTCTACAATGTCTCTTCCTATCACGAAAAAAGGCTTTTGATCATCAATTAAGTGCAGTGCTCGCTAAGCTCTTTAACCTTCAACGAAATTTGTTGCAACCGAGAGGCTTTTTTAAAAGTAGGGCACAAAGTTGGCTGTGACTTTAGGGTTTTACTTCCCTATTACGTCAGAGTTTATATGTAATGATGTAATAGCCGGTGTATCATGTATTATGGAAGCAAGTATTTATTTTTATGAATGACTTGTTTAAATGTGTACAGTGAAAAGGCGCGTATAATTTTATATAATACGCCTTACATACGGCCTAAAGCTGATTTGCCATGTCTAAATTGAAATAATAAGTATTACTATAAAATAACAACCATTTTTACAACCATATGTTCGTTGAATATTTTTTTATTTCGTACAATCTCTTAAAAGTATTTTAAAATATTGTCTCACAGTAATAAATATGTTAGTGGCAACACCAACGCCCCACGTGTTTCCGCGCGATCGCTCGCCTTTTTGCTTTTTGTTTTTCCTTTTTACTCCAACGCCGTAGCAAAGACACAAAGTTTAAGGCTTTATCCGCTGTGCTGAGATTTACATTTTACACTATGTTAAATTTTGTATGTATAAAACGCATATATAAAGGAAAATTCGTTTTGGTTTATTTGTAATTTTCTTCTGTCTCTAGTTCCAATTAAATAATGACATAAGCGTGTTGACTGTAACGCTGCAATGTAATGAACGTGAGTTCGATTGCCACTCAGAAGAATTAATTATTATTTATTATTATTTTTACTTCTGACCTCTATTACCAAGGCAAAGGCACGGCGTTTAGTTCCGCCACTCAACACGCTATGTCTTGAAAGTTCGAAATATGAGGGAATGGGAAATGGAATACAGCGTGAAGCTGAAAAAAACACCCTTATTTTTTAAGATTGAACTGAATTGGCCAAACTTACAATTTTGCATTGCACAAATTTTCAAGCAACATCTTTGTAAAAGCTCATGTCTTTTATTTAAAACATACTTTTTCATCAACATAAATTGTCTGAACTCCTAAAGTAAAATATAAAATGTAGCATAGAGACTGAACGAGGTGAAATCAGAGGAGCGCTATTATGGTGCAGGCTTTGTGTGGCTTAACTATCACGTTAGATCTGGACTCTCCTGCACACGATCGGTATAAAAACGGACCTATGCTACTAAATTAAATTGTATTTTTTTTTAAATAGATGTTATAAATTATTTGAATCATTAATTGTATAACTTTTACATATGAATATTTAAAAAAAAAAACAATAAAACCATAAATCCTTTTTAACGAAACATTTTGATGAAAACTAAATTAATTTCAAAATATTAAAAAAAAACGCATTTTACGTTTTGTATAAACATGCATAATAACAACAACACTACACATTATAACTAAAAAATTTTTTTTGATATATTTTTTTATCTGTAATATTTTATGTCTAGATAGTCAGAAACAGCTGTAGGCCGCCATTATATAGGAGCTGGCTTTGTGTGGCTTAACGATCACGTTGGAACTAGGCTGTTCTATACACGAAAGGTATTAAACCAGCGCTGTAATACTAGCCGAGGATCGCAATGGACGCAAAACATAGAATAAAGTCACTGTAAGCTGTATATAGTGCAGATATATTTTTGGTAGAAATAATTAGAGTGTGGGTTGTTCGTATATCTATCGAAAAGTCTCTCACGCATTCATCACGAAATCTCAGAACCTACCAGAGCTAGAAGTTTCAAATTTGGCACGGAGGTTATTTATAGGGCGTAAGTGCTCGCTAAGACGGGAATTTGCAATATTCGACTCCTAAGGGGGCTAGAAATGATTAGTTTATTTATCAACAAATATTTAATTACAAAACAAATTAATTTCTTATCAATATTTAGAGTAGGATCCAAATAACGTCAATAAATTTCCGAAAATCGTATAATAATACAGATCTTTAATAGGTCCAAACATCCATTTTTCAGAATAAAATATATTCACCGTCAAAACGAAAGAAGTCTACGGAACCGCTAAACGACTTCAGCGATGCTTGTTTTTAGCTTAAAAGTACACGTTGCACTTAAAGCATTTGTTTAAAAAACTTACTGTCGTAACGCGCACAGGGCTGTGCAAAGGAAAGCCACTCAAACGAATCTTCTAAGGTAGTACCAGAGGGATTTTCTGATTTCGCTAAGAAAAACATAAAAGAAACTCAGCTTTTATACTTGGAATACGAAACAAATCTTTTCCCTGCTTGCTTACTTACGAAATAACAAAAAAAATCTAGTAATAGCATTTAAAAGGATTTACTTTAGTATGTACTAAATTAAGTTAACTTTACTATTGAAAGCTTGGTCATATAACACTGGTCGTCTGCACTTTGTTCGCGTGGATTTTAATGAGTTATATGAAATAGAAACTTTGGGGTGTGATTGTGAACGCGATGATAGTGGGTTCCATTACCACTTGGTGGAATTATTATTTTTAACATTCTCATTTCTTCGTTCTGGTACCAAGACAAAAAAGAATGGCGTTGGGTCCTGCCACTGATTTAAAATTACTTTCTATAAATAAACCTTACTCAGTTCTTCTGGGCCCGTCCTTTAGTTAAGTTGTTAGTTACAGGCGTGGGCTGAAGTGAGAAATATGGCCTTGCTTTGCCTTCTTAAACGCTAATGAGAACGGTAATACGTTAAGTGGTAATGATAAAGTAGGCAGCTCTGTTTCAGCCCCGTTGTAGGCTTTTAGGCTAATTTGTTTTCTTGCAATTTGTCGTGTAATTACTTGTAAAAATAAGTTTATACTAAATGTTGAGAAAATTTATGTTTGTATAATAAAATTTGTATAAGTTACTTTGAGTTAAATACTTTTAAATAGGGCATTAAAAAATATAAATAAAAAAGTACAAGGAGAATATTATTTATAAAAAGAATCTTTATGTTATTAGAAAAAAAAACATAAATTAAAATAATTTATTAGAAATTTATTCAGTGAAAGTGTGAAAACAATAATAAATTGTTGACCTACTTTGCAAACATTACTTATACAGCTCGTGGATATAGAGAAGAAAATTAATAGAAAAATAATATTTTACCAAAGTTTTACCTTAAATCAATGTAAAGCAATATTATACAAACACTCAGATCCGTGTACGCAGTAAATACGACACTTATGGTGGTAAGGGCTCTCGAAATAAAATGATCCTGAGAACGAAGACTTATGCTTAAGTACTTTCATACAAATTATACATTATATTTATTTTTGTGACAAGTAAACAGAATTAACATTAGCACGTGGAGGTGCCAATTGCGATTCAAGTTACGTTAAATCAATATACTTTTTATAATAGCCTGTGTTTTAATAATTCAAAGGTTTTACTAGTAAAACTCAGAACTTACCAACATGAGTTACTAAGCGCGGCGTTGAGTTCGGCCAGATTCTCGTAATACCTCGAAAATTCGTAGTTAACATTACTGCATATTGGCATAGTTGGTTATAATTATGTTGGAAACTAAATACAAGTAAAATTCTATCACATATTCATTGCCACTAAGCAATTGTTTGGAAGATCTAAAGTGAAACGTCCACAAAAGAGTCCTTTACTCGAGTGTAGCTACTTTCAAATTACGTGACAGCGCGATGGTCGTAAATAATGGCGTTCGTTAACAACAGCTTTATAAGAAAGTGTAAGATAAGAGATGGAAGTGTAAGTTGTGTTTTTTTAGCTTCGCGCTGTATTCCGCACATTGTAGGGTAAGCCGAGGGAACCTAAGAATCAAGCGTAAACATTCTGCTTCTCATGTTTCGCCGAATTCTGGAGGCATTGGAACACAACGCAACTCTTCATTCATTCATTTCAATTATCTGGAATATCAAGTAACTTACAGACAAATATTTGTTGATTCAAGGATTTTTCAGAAAGATCTGATTCACAACCGTCAAACTGGATCTCTTGTATTTTTAATACAAATTGAGAGGGAATGTTATTTCTATTTGCAATCGCACTTAAGCCTCTCCACAATTTAGTAATTATGTTCATTAATTATTCGTAGCTGTATAATCTGTTTATTTTGAGCTTTGCGAAGGCTTCCGTAAGCCGTCGACGGTGAGCCCCTAATCTTTCTTGCCCTGAATCTATACTGTTCTTCCCTTAGTCTTGGAACATTTTGTAAATAGAAGTTACAAGCCAATTAAATTTATATAAACTCTGTAATCTTATTGTGAACATTATCACTATTAAAGGTCTTGTTGGTTTTAAGTTGTAAGTTGGTATAGTGTAGCTATTTTTAAAGAAACTATTATTTTCCATATAAGTTTGCTGTTTTCAATGCTTATTGAAAGAAACTGAAGAAGAAAAACTTTTCAACGTTTCAAACTATTGTATTTCAGTGGCCAGTCGTCGCGTAAGAGCAGGAACAAATGTGTGTGTAAACGCGTCAAATTGTAGGTTCGATTCCCACTTGAGAAAATGAAATATTTAATATTTTCTTTACTTTGTTCTGGTGTTGAGGTGAGATTCGACTCTCAACATGCGATGCCTTGAAAATTCGCTGGAAGGTGGGGAATGGAGTGTCTTGACACTAGGGAAATTAAACATGTCTTATTCAATGCTCAAAAATGAATTCTGTAATTAAAATTATCTTATTTATGTGTTACATTTGTTACTGTGTTTGGTTACAGGAACGTTATTTTAATTATATATAGAGTTACACGAGGTAGGAAATTGCTTAAACAAGTCTCTACATAAACAATTAATGAACGTAATTGCTGTATGTGTATTATGTTATAATATAATGAACGCCACAGCTTTTAAATGTTTCCAAAAATATAATTGAGTTAATTTGAATATACCTACATAATCATTATTAGCAATGTTCAAAAATAGTAAATAATAAATTATTTTATCAATGAAAAAAATATAAATGTCTGAAAGAGCGGCGTTAAACTCCGCAATGTGCTGGAAATTGGACATAATATGTCCAATTTCCAGCACATTTAAACGTTTCATGAAAACGCACGTTTAAACTATGGGAGAAAAGAAGAAAGTGAGAAGTGAAGCTGTGTTTGGCTATTGAAAACATTAGCTTTTGCAATATGAAAACATACACCTACACTTTCTTGCTTTAAAATTTATTTTTTTACTCTATACAAAAAAAGATTATATAAAATATTAGTTAAAAAGTTAATGTCCTAATTAAGTATTCACAGTTCCCACACCATTTAAAATTCGAAAACAATACAGTATTTTATTTTAATATTCTAGTTATATTTTTCTCTTAAGAGATTCTCGAAAAGGATTCGAGTACAGCTTTTCCGTAATTATACGAGTTCGAAGTACTAATGGCGACAGCGTAAACAAACCTGTTCTGCAAATGTTACCTTTTAACTTAATTCCGTTCCAGTAAGAGCTTCGAGAGGTTCGTTAAATACTCTCATTAGTATATTTCAATACAAGTATAACAATATTTTTGTTGTTTATTTAGAAAGACGTTAGGTTCTTTTAAATATATTTTGTTTTATGGTTATATGTATAGTGGCCAATAGTGTCGACAGATTATGAGTTCGACTCCCACTCGAGGAAATGAAATGAAAATATTTTTTTAAGCTTCACGCTATCCCGCAAATGCAGAGAGAGGCAGAGGGCTTTTCGTTAAATTTTGCACTCATCACTGCGTTTTCTCTCACCACCAGAGCGATTTTTTTTTTTTTTTTCTGACTTGAAGTTAATGCTGTTAGCCCTATTGGCCTTTACAGCGACACCGGGTGGGTAGGGAAGAGGGTACTCTGTCCCTGAAAATATGCAGGCACTGTGTGGCTGCCTGTGGGAGTGCCGACGAAGCAAGGGCGCCCCCTGCGGGGCTCGAACCTCGGCTTGCGGTCGTCGAGCGGACTGGGAATTAATTTAAGAAAATGTACCACCAGAGCGAAGAAATGAAAATATTAAATATTTTATCTCCTCGAGTGGGACAGGCTTTAGATGCACAAGCGTACATACATACATACATAGCTTCGCGCTTCATTCCTTGCGGGGTAATCGGAGAGAACGGAGCGCCAAACGCTGCGGTCTCTATATACCTCTTTCACCTCGTCCATGTTATCAACCTCATCATACATGCTTTTTACGTGACCTTCCTCCAGTATCTTTGATACTGTGTTATCGAAGTTCAACCGAGGTCTCCCCCTACTTCTCTTACCGCTCACTTTTCCATCATAGATCTTTTTTGCCAATCGTTCATCCCTCAGCTTCACGTTGTACGTTGCGGGGTAGGCAGAAAGAACCTAGTGTTAAGACACTCCTCGTTCCTTTTTCCACCGAATTCTGGAGGCATTGCGTCTTGAATGCCGGAACTCAGCACCGCGCACATATATCCCTTACATTTATCAGATTTGATATTTTTTTAACGTTTACAGTAAAAAAAATCTATGGAAAATTTTTATATTTAAAATGTAATATTTTACAGTATAATATTTTAACATATTAATTAGGGCATGTAACACATATGTTTATTTTAGTATTATGTAACCATGTCTCCGAGAGCTCTTCAGTTAACTTTTGTTCAGTAATGAGAAAAGTTCGCCCTTTCATTACAATCAAAAACACTCGTTAATAAGTTATATTTTCTTTATATGTTGTTATAATTTTTAATAAAATTGTATTTAAAAAAATATATTTACTTATACTATTATCGGGATCGAGCCCACAACCAGTCGGTCTTATAGTCACATTGTGGCCACGACTGGCCTCTATTATGTTTTTGATTTTCATTTGATAGATATTAAATATGTTAAAATATATATTATTTTTTTAAATAAATACAACCTAACTAGTAGTTAGATCTATAGATCTCTATAATAAATTTCATTCATAAATAAATATGACACTGTAATGTATATATATATATATATATATATATATATATATATATACAAGTTAATTTTAAATTAAAAGATTCATAATAAATTCCGCGACCAATATGTAAATAAATGCAAATAAAAAATAAAGATGCACCATTAGCATGTAATGTACGAATGAATCAACCATAATTAACATTTCGGCAAATATAATTTACTCTATAAAAAGATATATCAATATTCGTAGAATAATATATAGGTATTATATCTCTCTGGTTATACAAACGTAATTAAATTTAATTTCATACAACCACAAACTAGACCCAAAATGGTCCCCAATTAAATGTGTTTAATTTTAAAGCAGGTGTACGTAAACGGTGGAATTTTGGTCGGCGTTGTAATGAACGAACCATTAAGCGTATAACCTCTTTTATCTTACATTTCTCTTTGCTATTAAAAAGTATTGGAATACTATGCCTATTAAATATTGGCATTTCTATACATCCAAAGTGTAAAAAGTACCGATGCCATTCGAGGCGTATTTGACTATAAACGTAACTGGTTGGTTGGTTCCATCCCCATTTTATTTTTAAAATAAAATATTTATTTTTAATTTATATTTTCATTTCTTCGCTCTGGTGTCGGGGTAAAGCGTGGCGTTGAGTTCCATCGCTTAACACGCAATGCATCCAGAATTTGGTGGAAAATGGAGAATAGAGTGTAAGAGTTAGTTAGTAAGTTTAGTTAGTGTAAGAGTAATACTAGGTTACAGCGTAAAGCTGATTTGATTCATATATTTTTACCCTTATAAAAGGTTCTTCTTTCATTATACTTTAATGCAACGCTACAATTTATCATCACGTTTATTTTACTTTTTCTTTTGTAAGCATTTTCATTGTGCTGCTATCTGATCGCCATTTGCATCTTCAATAAATCTTTTTATATCTATTGACTGTGAATCGAATATCGATGCGAGGGGAGTCTACAGTGACGTCATCGCATATATTTTTATATTCAAATTATGATGGTTTATTTTTCTGGATCAGTATAATAACATAACATATTATTAACGTTATATAATTTTTATAAAGTGTAAACAAGTCGTGATATATGTAGCTTTTAATAAGATTATTAAAACACTTTCGCTTGCCACTTTCCGCCTAATTCTGGAGATGTGGCGTGTTGTGTGCGGAACTCGGCGCCGCGCTGTATCTAGTGTTCCTAGACCGAAAAAATGAATATATATATAATATTTAATTATTATTTTATTTTTATTATTATTTTATTATTTAAAATTTAATTTCCTCGAGTGGGAATCGAACCCACAACCTGTTGTGTTTACAGGTTGTGCCCCTGAGCCAAGACTGGCCTCGGTTTTCGGCTTCTGTTAGATGAAAATTTAATGATTTATTTGATAAGTGTGCCTAGAAAGTACAGTGAGAAGCTAGGGCAGACGTTACTTTAATGTAGATTCCTTATATCATAAAATACCTAAGTATACCAGCTATCGGGTAATACCACTAGCGTTTTAACGTTTCTACTATCAAAATTGATATCGATATTTAAGTAGTTCCATACATTTCCGTTACCGAGCTCTAAGCCTTCCGTCGTTAAACATATTTGCTTCTAAGATAGCATTATCTTGCTTCAACTCAGTGCTTTTACGAACAGTTAAACTTCTGCTAAGCCCAAGGCTGAGCCGAGCTGATTATGCTAATGCCGTAAAGGGAACCAAGACCACCTTGTTCGACGAAATTTAGTGAATGAAATTATTATATTTAATTTTCGACTTTGGCACTTTATTCATTCAGGTTGTTTATTTTATGTGAAAAGATTGTACAAAATGTTACTTTATGTATAGTATGTTTATATTTATTATATTTTTAGAGTTATAGATTTGTTATATAAATGCTAAGTAACAATAAATTAGCTTCAGGCTATATCTTGCCCTTGGAACCTAGTGTTAGGACACTGTGTTCGCTACCTTCACCCGAATTCTGGAGGCATAGCGCGCATACAAGAGCAAAGAAATTTTATTTCTTAAAGGTTTTCGTAAAAAACGTATTGGCATAATATATTTATCTTTTTTTATTTACATCTTTTGAAAACTTTCCACGTAATTTTCAATTAATCTTCCACTTTCGTATTCCATTGGAACATCTTACATTCAAAAATTATGTATGCTGAGGTTCTATTTACATTCATTGGTTTTAATTATTTTCGTGTTCGTTTTAATAAGCGTTAAATTTTCAAATTCAAATTACTAGGGTGGATTAATGGGTTCGATTCTCACTCGAAAAATGCATTATTTAATATTTTAATGTCTTCGTTCTGGTGTCGATGGGGAAATGGGATACGGAAAGCCTCAATACTAGATTTCTTCTGCCTACCGTCTTGTGTCCATGAGGTCAAAAGTATAACTTGATTTTATTCACTCACTATTATCACGGGTTATAAAATGTACTTATTTGAATTCCTTTCGCTCAAATTTACGCAAAAAAAAATCTACAAATATTTAATTTAAAATTATATTTTAATTAATAACAATTATTCAATGGCTTGTTAAATCTGAATTTATTTACACAGCCCTCATCCCACTTCAACTTCTACTTGTTCTAATTTCGTTCCGCCGTTCACTCGCTGTTTGCCGCTCTTACTAGTCTGATAGCTCTCAGTGGTTCGTGGAGGTATGTTATGGTAACTTAGCTTTTCAATTTGTACCAATTATACACTTTTTTATTATTCGTTTCTCGTTTTACTCTGATTTTTGAGTGGTCAAGAGATTCATCTCGTCAGTCTAGCTTAGAATGTTGGATGCTGTAGGCTTGGCTGTGCACCTGTGGTGTAGCGATTTAGAGAAATATACATCATCATTCATTTGTTATTATATCCTTGTCTGATAATACACAATGATCAGAAAAGGACATAATAACAAATTATTTTATATTCTCTGATATTAAAATCATTTTAATATTAAAATCAATGGCTTCCTTTAACAATCTTTAGCTCATTATAAATAGTCTAAAAACAAAGCAATGAAAAGAAAATTTACTACAAAGCCTATTGAATACATAGTCAAAGTATTTATTAAAGTACCAATTAATATCATGAAAGTCAAAGGACTTTTTCTGTGCCACGTTTCTGAAAGCTCCTTTTTTGTTCGTTCTCTTTTAACTAGTAGTGTACTGGACCATGAGAATATCTTTCACCTACCAGCAACTTTAACAGCTTTATTTAAAACGGAACTTCTCGTTGAATTTTCATTATATTCTGAATAATGAACTGTGGCAAAAGGTGGAATTTTTGACGTTAATTTATAATTTCAGTAGCTTTTTTAAAGATTAAGTAATCTTCTTTTGTTTGGTTAAATTCATATTCTTGGTGTTACTAAATAATTGGTTATAAGGATTAGTTATAACCTTTTTAAATTTCTATTATCACTAGCAGTCCACACAAGGCGTCGCCCGTTTAAAATTATTAGCAAAATATTTAGCTATATTACTGTGAATTTTCACTTAAATCCGTTCAGTAATTTTTGCGTGAAAGTGAAATTTCTTCACCATTGTTTAATGTTTTATACAAACTTAGATACCCATAATGTGGATCATTAGACCAAGACCATATTGTCATTCGGGTGAGTGATCTCACTAAAGACTAACTATTACTACTATGAGAGCTATGACCCTCTGCGGCCTCGTAAAGATTCATAGCGCTCAGGAAGTAACATTCTAGTCGACGACCGTTAACTGCCTATATTCTCTTTATTGTATTATTCAGTGGGGACGGTTTTCTTTGTAGATTTCGTTCAATTTTTTCCTTCCTTGTTTTATTTATTATACACACATTTTATGGGTAAAGTTGGAGATCAACCGTTGTGCAATTTCGCCTTATAAATTTTGGTGTTTTGTCAATTTTTATTATGGATTCCGTTTTGTTTTTCTGTTTTTGGTGTTTTTAGTTACGGTTGATTAAAACAGATATACTGGCTACACCCGATGTTTTACTTAAACGTATATGTCCAAATTAAGGCATTTCGAAAACATACCTTCTATATCTACATACTATACGTATACCTACTATATCAATTTATTTTACGTTGTATCCTGCTTCTAATAGTAGGCAGAGGGACCCTAGTTTAAAGACACTCCGCTTTCCGCCGATACTAGGTGGCGTTCTCATAGACTTTAATTTTTATATTAACTTTGGCGGGCTGTAAATCGTCATCGTCATGATGATCCTGGAATGGATTATAAAAAAAATATATTTTGCTGCGAATTTAATAAAAAATAAAGCATAAATGAATTCCTTAATATCCCTATCTTTTGATTACCTTGTCTTAGTAGCTTGATTGTAAGGGACCGTAGATATTAATATTTGATATTATATTCAGCTTGATACCTCCACGCTCCATCTTGGGATAAATAGTTTTCATAGACAGACGGACGACAAAGTGATCCTATAAGAATTGTGTTATTCCTTTACAAGAACGGAACCCTAAAATGTAATATGGGCGAATGTAGCCCATAGCCCAAATAGCTGGTTAAGTCTATTTTATATATTTTTCGTATATAACGAGTTTCAGGAAATATTAAAACATTAATAAATATAAAGTGACCCACGTAACATATCTAATGTTTATTTTACGGCGGGTCCCAACGACTTCTGGTTGGAAGTTAATTATAAGCGCTCGGTCCAACCTGCAATAAAAAGGGAAGATAATCTCATGTTATGGAACATTTTAAGTTATTCAGGTATGTGAATGACGTCTTATACTAAATGTTATAGTTCTATAGTGGTCATTCGGAAAACTTTATTCATATGTGCAAGTGGCCATGCGAATTGAGTGGTGGAACTCAACGCCGCGCTTTGCCTCGACACCAGAGCGAAGAAATTAAAATATTCAATTTCCTACAGTGGTAATCAAACCCACACTCTATCGCGCGACAATGCAATGACAAGCCAACAAATTCTTAGCTAGAACCAAAAAACTAAAAAGCACACCTTACAACCATAATAAAAATAATACGTAACATCTGTTCATTTTCGTGAATGCTGCTCTATATCTTTTCTCTTTGGTAACAAGTTGAAATAACGTTCCGTAAGTTTGCAAATGAAAAACACAAGTCCATTCATTCTACGATGTTACAATTTTAAGCGAGTAGCCTTTTCTTTCACTGAAACTTAACTTTTTGCCATCTGCGCTAGTTTCAAGTTATTCTGACTTTGTTATGGAATTAATTAGAATATTCGTTAGTTTATTTACTGTTTTTTTTAGGTTCATGCTGTATCCCATAAGTAGCCCTGTGCTACTAGGAGGAGAAGGGAACCTAGTATTAAGACACTCCGCGACTCCATTAAGGCACTTCCAGTCCCCACTTTCCGCTGAATGTTGAGGAATTTTGAGGAATTAAATAGCGCAACCCAACGCCGCGCTTTCACTCGTTACCATAGCGAGGAAATAAAAAAATATATATTTTTTATTTCCTCGAGTGGACACCCCTGAAAACCCTATGTCACGACTGGTATTTTTTGACGTAATTACTTTGCGAGGGCATGAAAGGATTTGTTCGAAACAAAAGTAAATGAAACAAAAGTTAAAAACGTTACCATTGAATGAATACATTTATTTTTGGGTGTATTTGGTTACGATTCAATGCAGATATTTGAATGAAAACCGGCGCACGTAATAACCACACGTTAAGCTGACGACGAGATAACTCAGCTGTGGTATTTGAATTTTTTTTGTGGTTTTATATATTTTTGTTTGTGTAGAAAAATTCTATTCATTTAAACGTATTTATTCAGGGTTAGATATACATGCAAATATTAATTGCTTCATTTTTTTTGTATAAATCACTTTCAACATTGAAATATTGATCCGTAGTGTTTGACACTCCCATTCTATGTAGCTACGAAATGGAATGAAGCGTGAAGCTAAATGAAAATAAAAAATGCATACAGTTTAGTATATATTAATTATATATAATATAATACAGATAATAAATAAATATAGATATAATATCGATGTATAAAGTTGTTGACAAAGTAGCATACGCCATATGGCTTAACTCTGATAACGAGTGACTGAATCGCAAATATTGATATAGTCTAAAGTGAAACACTCCAAGAGTTTTATGTTTCAATTGCATATAATGTATGCATATTTGCCTCTCGTTTCTATAATAGCTGAATGATAAAGATATATAATCCTCATAATGATATTTACGTGTTATTTTTACTAATTGAGACAGTCAAGGCGCAGGGTCTCAAGTGCGACTATAGACGCGAAGTTTGTGGGTTCGATTCCCACTAGAAGAAGAAATATTTAATATTTTCGTCTACTCGCTCTGGTAATAAGGTAAAGCGTTGCAGCACGGTAGTGTCTAAATGGGAAATGGAATGTCTGAGCACTAGGTTTTTAGGTTCCCTCTGCCTACGTTGCTACGTACGGAATACAACGAGAATATTATTAAAAAAAGGGGAAACTTACAATCTTAAGCCAGTTAATTCATTTTTAATATTTATGAGCGCCTAACCAAATATCAAAGGAGCTTAACTTTAAAATGAAAACAAAACAAACTTCTTGTGGAAACATATCGGTACCGTATTTAATACGCGACGTGAAGGGTTGACAAGCATTTCATTAAACCCCCCCACACGTGGCTAATCGGCAAAAATGACCGCTTGCTAATATAAATTTGTACAAAATTTCAGAACGGACGAATAATTTAATTTACAAAAGGCTTATAAAACATCAGCAAATGTACATCGAGGTCGTCGTGGCACAGGGGCACGGGCGTGTGACTGAAACGGAACGGGTGTGGGTTCCACCCGGGGGAGTTTATTATTATTTATAAGAAAAATAATTTCTTCGTTTTGGTGCAAGGGCAAAAACTTGGCGTTTACTGCGGCACTCAGCATGAACGCCTCGAAAATTCGGCAGAAAGTGGAGAAAGGGCTGTCTTAAAATTAGGTTCCCTGTTCCCTACGCGGCTATATGCGGGATACAGCGTGAAACAGAAATGAACATACATACATGATGTCCCTTCAAAAATATAATTTATCAAAATTCAGCGTGAAAAATTGCATTAAATGCAAAAAAAGAAATACGATCATCCCAAAAAAAAAAATTAAAAACGAATGAAACGCTTACTTTTAACATAATGCTTTTAAATTGTAATGTGCCGTTTTTTTTATTATGAATAAATAACAAGTTAGTGGGCGGTTTATATTTTATTACTAAAATCGGTAAAATAGTCTTAGCACAGCGCCTGACCTAAAAGGAACTAGGTACTTTAATTTAGAAAAAAAAATTTTTTTTTTGTAATAATCCTACTGATCGTGAAGATCCTTCTTTCCAATTGACAGCTACTCCATAGACACGCCCAAAGCCTTTTGGGGTGACAACATTCGTTAACATGATGGATAACGTTTCCCCCCTTGTAAAACTTTGACACACAATGCCTATATTGCTTTTCTAATAAAAAGTAAAGCCTGAGCCTGTCGAGGCGTAGAGGCACTGGCATGGCACTGTAAATATGACCGGTTCTAGGTTCCTATGGAAATGAAATATTTAATATTTTCATTTTGTCGCTCTGGTAAATAGCGTAAATCGCGGCGTTATATTTTGCCAATCATCAATGACTCCAGGAAATGCCTCTGAACTGAATGTCTTAATGGAACTAGAATGTCTTAATGGAACTAAGTGTCTTCACATTATTAGAACATGTAAAAAATTATTCAAATGAAATGAAATGAAATAAATAAATGTGTATTATATGCGGGCAACATAAAGCTTATAATCCAACAAACGTAGCGCACCGTGCTAATAATGACTTACATATTAAAAATTCAACGCCACAGTCAAAGAAAAACAGGAACGTTTTGGAACTTTTGGGGGTTGACATGAAATAAAGCTCGTGTCTACTGTAATTTGGTCGTTGCAGATTGTTCAGAGACTATGCAGCTTAGGAGTCATTATTGCAGTCGCTATCTGCATAATATACCCAGTACTGTACGTTGCGCTTGTCATATAATTTAGATCTCTTTATTATATATGAAAATGGAACTAGTTTAAGGTTTTCGTTTATATCTTTGAAATATTTATAGAGTTTGGTTCTTTCTAAATTTAGATATTCTAATCGTTTCCTAATTCCTAGTGATGCTTTATGAAATATTATAATGATTTGATAAACAGCGTTCCTTTAAGCGTTTCTGGTAAACGTATAGGTTGGCTTCGATCCCCAATCGTGAGAATGAATTTTGACTTTAAACACTATCATTACTTTTTTCTGTCGATCCTGTTCTGTGGACTAAAGAATTAAATTGATAATTGTAACAAAATGTATTATAATTTCGTATTGTAATATTTAATTGAGATGTAATCGGTATGGAATTAAGATAAAGGTTATTATCATTATTATATTATATTTAAATGTTCACTTCTGTAAATAAAGTAAATGTAAAGAAAACATATAGGTAGTGAATTTTCCACACACGACTAAGAAAAATATCGCAAAAGCGATATGAGGTAAAACAGTTGTTTTTCTTAGGATATATTCTTACTTCTTTTTGTACCACTTGTACTTGCAGTAAGAAAAAAATTACTGCTAGTAAAGTGAATGTCTTTTATTAACTTATGGCTAAAACTCTTGTCTTATTAATATCGAGGTCGTTATTGTTTTTGAGTTCTTCCTTTATCCGGCAAGCAGTCTGAGAACCGCCGCGTTGAGAACTAAGTGCGAGTGGAAACTAAGAACGAAATTGCGGCGGACAGTGGGGAACGGAAGTGTCTTAACATTCGCTTCCCAGATTCCCTTTGGCTACCTCGCTATGTGCTAAAAAAACTATCATAAATTGTTCTTCTTATTGAATATACTTAATTATAAGTAAAAGTATGTACATTTTTTCTCTCTACATTCTTGACAAATATATGGATGAATGAAATTCTGGCAAATAATAATTATTTCCTACGGATTATTTATTTCTAATTTAAGAGCCACGTTCTATAACAATGTACGGTCCGGTAATGGTGTATTGAGATGTAATTACGTATATTTGGTGCAAAACTAACTATAACTAACGGTTGTTATGGGCTTTCAGAACATATTTTCCGATTTCAGTCATTATATGTAATTTATTGAGCTATTTATAGTTATGGGTGACTAACGTTTACAGATTAAGGTGTAATAAAATGTGGTTGTAAATATCTATTTTTCCGGGTGGTTTACTTTTAAACTATGTGATAAAGTGCGGCGTTAAATTTCGCCGCCCAAAACGCAACGCTTCCAAACACTGGGCGGCGCTTGGATAAGGCAGTGTCTTAACTCTAGGTTCCCTAGCTATTTTATTATATGGACAAAAAAAATCTTTTGAAAATTCTTTGCTTCTTTTTCATTCCATTTTCAGTGGCGGAACTCAACACCGCGCTTTGCCTCGACACCACAGCGAATCTACAACCTGTCTCGTTTACAGTCACTCGCTTGCGCCCCTCTACCAGATGTGCCGCTATTAAATTATAATGTGCAACCATTATGATTCATTATGAACGACAAATGAGTGGGCGTTTTATATTTAGCACTATATTTGATTGCGACGAGCGCTGTGTAATAAACAGCTGTGCCCATTGACGCCGATTACGGTTTTACTGATATTAATAAAAACCCGTCAAGTGTGAGTCGGCCTCACCCACCGAGAGTTCTGTCCCAAGTTTTACATTTAATTGGTTTTGATGACGCGGCAAAATTTAATAAAATATGCGGAAAAAGCATTGTATAAATCCACATATCTTTTAATTGAGTTAACTTAGACTTAGCTTGTTTTTTCTCTGCAGCGGGATCGTAGATCTGAATATTTGATACTAAATTTAGCTTGATACTCTTGACAGACGGACAACAAAATGAACCTATAAAGGTTCACACTTTCCTTTGAGGTACGTAACTCTAAAAATTCTCTGTGCCAGTTAAATCTATAAATTATTATCGATTTAATGGCTTTTAAAGCTTATTGATATTTTTATTTCTTCGCTCTGGTTTAATAATGTCAGTATTTTTAGGTTACCTAAATGAAAGTTTCAAGGATGGTCCATTATCTAACGCTCTCGTTTGTCACGTACACTCACATAAAGTTTGTCGGCAATTCGAAAGTGCGCTGGTTTCAAATAATATACTGACAATGTGACAATAGCGTTTTCGTTAATGTGCAAAGTTACTAAGTTATTTTTGAAATACGAGTAGTGTATATAGCTTAGGATTGTTTTGAGCATAGCTTATATAATTAAAAAGAGTTTCTATTATACACTTTTATATTTACTTTTATGTAAAAAAATAACAGACATTGTCTTTTTTTTAAAATTCCCTTTATAGTCTTTAAACTTTGCTCTGTAACTGTGTATAATATCTGGGGAAATAATTCAAACCAATAATTTACTTCACAATTTACTGCTTATAGGCTTAGATGCGAGCGATAAATGAACAAAAGGATCGAGTTAATCACACGGATCATCTGCGAATGAAATATACCTAAATTATATAAGGATTTTTAATTAACTTTCAACGAAACGAACGTGACTAAAAACAGGATTACAGACAATATTAACATTATATTTTTGTTTGTTTTTATCAGGTTCACGCTGTATTCCGCAAACAGCAGGGTAGGCAAAGGTGTCATGTTAAGACACTCCTTTCTCCGTTTTTTACGGAATTCTGGAGGCATTGCGCGTTGAATGGCGGCAGTCAATGCCGTTATTGAAGTTATTGAAGTAATCCATACCTATATTATAAATTCGAAAGTAACTCTGTCTGTCTGTCTGTCTGTCTGTCTGTCTGTCTGTCTGTCTGTCTGTCTTTTACGCAATCAGGCCCAAACCGCTAATTTAATTGTGATAAAATACTCATATAGAGATACTTGAGGGTACCGGGATGAACATAGGATACTTTTTTTTTCCTCATATTTGTAATATTTTCGATATATACCAATATATTAAAATAATTAATTTGACATGCAATTTATTCCGCCATGTTAATAACAATGGTCGCTACGCGTTGCTAAGCAACGGCTTGCAAAGTTTGTTGTTTTAAGAAAACGTCACCCAAAGTGAGTTTGCTTAATGCAGACATGGCGCGCGCCGATATAGATTTGTATACATTAACAAAAATTAGATGATTTCTATAATTTGATATTCATCCTTATGAAAATAAATATAATAGTCACTTTTAGCATTTCATCTAGATGGAAATTATAGTTTACTGGGTAACAATTTAATAAATAATTAAGGAGATGTCAGTGACTCGGAATGACCTAGCCTACGAGTGGTAGGTATAGTGTGACCGACGCGAACGGGCAGATGACTTTGTTGATTTTGTATTTTTTTATATATTTTCGAATTAATATTCGAATTAATATTTTTTATGTAATTACTTGCTGCTTATAATTAATTAATCTTAGTTCGGTTATCTATACCGATGTTATACACTTAAAATATCGTAATTTTAATCATTTGGGATTTTATTTAATATTGTTCGCAAAAATTAATAATTATTTAATATAGAAAAATGTTTAGTACGCGCGCACGGCAAACTTTAGGTACTTTTTCTAATGTTAAGAATTTCCTTTAGTTACTTTTACTTCTTTTGTTTATTCATTTCGGTTACTCAGACATTTTTTCTCAAATAAATCTCCACTTATTATTATTTTTTAACTTATTTTAATTATTTAGGCTTATATTTTCGCGGGCGTAGCCGCGTCCGGGCCCACTAGTGAAAATATAAATTTAAATAAATATTTCAATTTCTCGTGTGGGGGTCGAACTCACGACCAGTCACGCTGACTGTCACACACTTGTGTCCCTGCGCCCCGATCGGCCTCAATATGATATTGTCGTTTTAATGAATATGGATGTTACATAATCTTAATTTTCTCTCATCCTGCCGCAATAAATATAATAATTTACAAGGCGCTCATATAAACTTTGAGTCTCGTCCCTCCGGCGATGTCAGGTCCTCATATGATTTATTAGAGCAATAAAGATCAGGGAGGGAATTTCATTTTAACTTTCAAACATTATTCTCGTATTTCGAATACTGTTAATTTTTGTATATTTAACATATTTATCAGTGCTAGTTATCTTACTCAACATGTTCACAAATTAGACTGAAATAAGCCAAAAAAGTTAAAAGCCTCGTCTGGAAAAAAAGCACTCCGCTACTCGTCACAATACCTCTATGATTTGGCGGTAAAAGGAGGAACGGTTTGTCTTAAGACTAGGATCCCTCTGCCTATCCCGCTATGCGGGATACAGCGGGCACTTACTTATTACGTTTGAATTAAAAGCCTCAGCGTTCTCTATAAAGATTTTTCTCTAAATATCATGTTGAAGTACCTAATATTAAACATAAGGTATTATATAGCTTGAACGATTTCCACAATATCAAGTAGGTACAAGGTCTACTTAGCCGTTGAAATTGTGCTCCTTGGAACGCTATCAATTATGGACACTCGGTTCGGAATATTGTTTCAGAAGTAGTTTCTGAGAACATCGATATTCCATTAATATCTCATTACTGTGCTACGTCGCTACCTCGCGTACTGTGAGAGAGAGTGTACGAGTGGAATGTATGGACTTCTATTGTTATTCTGTTGAATAATATGTTAAAGTTTTTGATAATTGTCTTTCTTTGGTTTGAATGCGGGGTTAAATTCTATTTTAATTAAAAATATATATTTAGCATAAGGGTGTGAATGTGACGCGATAGTTGTGGGTTCGATCCCCATCCGAGGCAGTGAAATAGTTATTTACGTTTATATTTCCATTTCTTCGCTCTGGTCTCGAGGCAAAAGCGCGGCGTTGAGTTCTGCCACTCAACACGCAATGCCTTCAGAATTCGGCAGAAAGTGGGGCACGGAGTGTCTTAACACTAGGTTGCCTCTGCCGACCCTGATGCGTGGGGGGTACAGCGTGAAGCTGATTTTTTTCTTAATAAATATTTTTTAAATTATTACACACGATTCTTATTCATATTATACCATTCTTATTAGATAATTTTCTAATGTATATTTTTTTATTTCAGGTATGCGAAGACAACGTAAAACAAACCTCGACAATCTATAGATTTTAGTAAAGTAATTGCATATTGACTATCGAGTAACAGAGTAAGTACTACGTTGCGCTCTATCTATTCCTTTTTTTCAGTTTCACGCTGTATCCCGCATTTGGAAAGGGAGGTAGCGGTAACCCGCTCGCGGCTTCGCCCGCTTTAACTTCTGAATTATTCATATAATGTATGTTTGGAAAGCACATAAGATAATGTGAAAATTAATTACACCCTAATGCAACCCGTATTTTCGTAGTTCCAATAAGAATTTTACAATTGTTTTAAAAAAAACCACACTTAAATAAATAACACAAACAACAGAAAACTTATCTAAGTATATATATATTTTTTCTTATTTTAGAACTATCATTTACTGAGACAAGTATCTATTACCTACATGCAAGTACTCATATTCAGAATACAACACTAGTGCCGGAGTGTTTCATACAAACGTTATTGGAAACGCTTTGTTTGCGATGTTGCGGGAAATTATGTCTTGACCTTTGGCTTTATTCCAGGCTATTATTTTTTTGCATTGGTAACAAGTGCAGCGTTAAATTCCGCCACTTAACAAACAATGTCTTAAAAATTAGGGCGAAAAGTAGTCCGAGTCTCTCAACCTATTTGTTATATACTGGATATACAAATCTCATGTATATCCAAAATGTCTATATTTTGAACTTTAAAAGTATAAATACCTACATGTATAACAAATCTATGAATGAAATGCCTGTGATAAAAAAATGTCTGAAAGTTTCACCACTCATGTCTCAAATAATCAAATAGATTTCTCATATCTTTAATAAGACCAAAATTTTATATTGAGAGTAAATCTTTTGGCAGCAGATATATATAGAAACAAATTACATAATAAGCTTTCATCTACAACTTCCCCATTTCTTAATTTGAACAAACCTCCAATATAATTAACTTAGATTACAATTTTTCCTTTACAGCTTACTAATGTTAAATTTTCTTTCTCATAGATAAGAACTGGAAAAAGTAGTAGTGTTGCCCTGAAAGCGACGTTTTCTTCAAACATACAAAATCAATTAGAGGGTGGCGCTATAAGTGCGGACAGGTCTTGAAGTCGGACACTTCAGAATTGCTTCAACAAAGTGGTTTTCTCTTTTGTAGGGTTTGATAACGCTTTTAACGAGATGATATGAGAAATTTGCAACAAAAAAACTGAAACGGACAATTCCAGTATGAGAAAAATTGTTATTTTAATTTCCAACATATTACTACTTTTGTTCATTATATTACAGTTAATGTAATGAACATTCATAAAATTAATACGGAAATATTGATTATTGTATAAACCATTTCAATTGTTTATTATAAACCGATACTTATAAACGGTACTAGCTTACTTCTGATATAAAAAAATACAAGAGAAATTACTTATATAAAAAAAGAAACACTTTCCGCCTTACACTCAAAACACATTGCGATAAGAGTGGTGGAAATCAACGCCGCCTTTGCGTCGGGCGGGCGCCCAAGCGGGCGTATGAAAATAATTTAAATACAATCATAATAACTCATATATGACGTGACCTTACTACAAACATAATTAAATGCCTCGAAAGTAGAAGAGAATCGAAGTGGGGAGCGGCGTATCTTAACACAGGTTCCCTTTGCCCCTGTCAAATGCAAATAAAATTAAAAAAAACCCCGAAATAGTATCAAACCCACGACCATCGCGTTTACAGTCAAGCCCAGCCACTACACCATGAAGGCCTCAGTAATAAATAATAATTGTAATAAACATGTACTTATAGTTTAATACTTTTAAATAATAAAATACTTATTATTCGGCTGACGTTCATAAATAAAATGACATACATAAGTTAACCAATCAGTGTGATTGTGTTGTCTGTGACGCCCACTCCCGTTTTATTACTATTTAATGACTGTGTCATTTACAATGATGTTTGCTTTTAAAGGATTTTTTTATGTTTTACCGTAACCGTTTTGATGTTTATCTTGTAATTGACATGGTATTTATTTTTTTAAAAGCTATGCTATGTCTCAGTTACCCACTTTCCGCCGAAGGCGTGGAGTGGCGTAACTCAACGCCGGGCTCTTGCCTTGGTGCCATAGCGAAGAAATGAAAATATTATATATGGAGCACAAGCTCCACGGGACTTTAATATAGCAAAATTGTAAAAAAAATTATTTTAAATAATTATAATTTTACTGTAGTCGTTTTTAATGTAATGAACACGTATAATAACATACGGAGAAGGCAGCGCGCGATATAAAGTTACAATATATACGGCGTCAATTTACTGTTCGCATATAATTTAATTCACGTTCACGATACACAGAATTATGACGGCGATTGTTTATAAAATACAATTTTAATGAAAGATGGCTAGTATTGCCTAGTGGAAAACATTTTTTTTTATAAAAAAATACATAACGAGCGTACCTACTTAAGGTAATATAGCTTATGTACAAATATATAATCCGATAGCGTGAGTTTTGATAACCCTCATAAATAATATTAAAAAAAAATATTTTTACAAGTTTTATTTAACCAAACGGCAAAGTGCGAAGTTCAAATTTTTTTATTATTTGTAGATGACGAAATTTGACATTGTGTTGAAACATATTGTTCTTTTTATTATGTTAGGTAGTAGCATAAGTAATGAAATATATTTTTTATTTTTACATGTGGACTGAAAGAAACGAACGAGAATCTATCAGTTGTTCACTTCTTACTAATTTAAAATTGACTTTGTGTTACCATGTGCTGTAACATAATATACTTAAATGCAGAGAGTTAAAAAAACTATGTTACAATTATAATTCGCCGAAAATAGAACAGAGTGTCTTAACACTAGGTTCCCTCTACCCTACCCTACCCTATATGCGAGATGCAGCGTGAACTAAAAAAATATTCATAGAAGATATACTCAGAGCACATCTGGCTAAGTCGCCTGAAATGAGATTTGGTCGACAGTAGGTAGCCTCCAAATTAATTTGGCTTTAGCTCCGCATAGGTGACCTGGCACTAACAAAATTAAATCTGTGTTTCATATTAACGCTTGAGCACGGGTTGAACGTATAGGGTCAAGCGATGATAATTAATTAATTCTATTTTGATATAACATTTCTAGTATTTGAAATTTTGAAGACAATGGTGGCGCAGGGTTCGATTCCCGCTCCACAGAAAGAAATATTTAATACTTTCGTTTCCTAGCTCTGGTATTGGAAACTCTGGAAAGTTGGTAAAACGGTATGAGCTTAATAGGAGCGGAGTGTTTTAACACTAATCGAGCGGAAACCCGTCGTCACATCGAGTTATCATGAAATTTCTTGCGCAGAAAACTTCAACAAACAGGTGATAACTTGGCTTCATATAGATGCTACTAGCCTTGACCTTAGGGGATGAGGTGACACAACGCTTGTTGTCACCTTTACTACTTTTAATATGTAACTTGAAAACAGTTATATAATAATGTTATTATATTCTGTAGAAATTAGATTCGACTTTTGTGTTTTTGTATCGGACTCTTTTATATACCTAGTAAATTTTAAATAGTTATATTGCTCTCCTGTTTTATTTTTATGGCTTCGCTGCGCTACACTTCGCTGTGCTACGCAGCTACGCTATATTCCCCACAGAGCAGGGTATGCGGAGGTAACCTGGGAACCTAGTGTTAAGACACTCGCGTTCTTATTAAGAAATTTCCGTTCTCTACTTCCCACCGATTTTACGTGTAAAAAAAACAAAACCAGTTAAAAAAATCTTTACAGTAAAATATATTTTCCATTAGAAACAATCGTAAAAAACAAAAAAGAAATTAAACCCTGCAATGTCTATATAGTCGATCAAAAACCTATTTCAGCTTCGGAGTTCCTTTGTTCCATTGTGCAGATAACAAGACTGATCGATGCAAAAGTTTGCTTTCCAAGATATAGAGAGAGGTCAAATTGCATAGATTGAACTGGAACAGAGAATGTAAAAGATACTAAGTGTTCTAAAATCAATGATGAATTGTAATGAATATTTTAGATTTTGATAATTCAAGTCAAGTCGTGTTTAACATATAAAAAGTCATCTTAAATATGTAAAACTTATATGTGAAAATATTATTGATATCGGTGATTAGAAAAGGAAACGAAATATTTTGATATTTATAGTTCTATGTTCAGAAATTGATTGTTATTTGAAATCCCTGACGTAAAAACTTTTACCAGAGGTAATGTGTAAAGAAAAGAAACCTATTTATATATTTTTAACACACCTAGCTTCATAAATACGTAAAAATAAAAGAAATAAATACATAAGTAGGTCAGGGTAATATATTATTTTTTATAAAAAATATATAAAATAATTGGACTAATAAAAGTGTCCCATTATATAGAGTCGATATGGGCTACTTTGTAGGTTGGTTGTTATATCTCTTGATGCACACCTCCAATAACATTCATTCGAGGTAGTCTTGGGGTCCGTGACATAGCGGATAAGCTCCAAGACCGTCGCCTGAGATGGTTTGGCCACGTTATGCGCCAGCCTAAGAACTATGTTGGATGCAAATGCCTTGCTATATCAGTTCCTGGAGTGAGACCTCCTGGACGCCCAAGGAAGCGCTGGCTGGATGTCGTGATGCAGGACATGAGAGCCAATGATCTAACCACCGAGGACGCAAAAGATCGTGCAAAGTGGAGTAGGTTGAGTAGGAAGGCAAACCCTGGCAATAGCCGGGATTAATGTCAGTAGGAAGAAGAAGCACACCTCCAATAAATGTAATACATAATAGAAAAAGTAATAAACAAGATATAAGAAAAAAATACTGTGTGCGTACTGAAATTATCACAAATATCATTATATACAATTATAATATATGATAAAGTTTTCAAAGCGCCCTAGCATTACTACGGCAACGGCGAAGTTGCGGAGTTTTCAACACGACCAAGATTATCTTTCGCATTAACATAATTTCTCTGTTTAAAATTACTCAAATTGTTTCAACGGAGTTACTTTTAAATTATTCCAGTATTTTATTATTTTAGTATCCGACTGTAAACGCTACGGGGTGTGGCTTCGATTTTCATTCAGAGATATTAATTGTTTTCATTTCATTACTCTGCTAATACGACAAAGTGCGGCGTTGAGTTCTGCACACTTAATGTTTTTTTTTTTTAATTTTGAAAGCTATATCCACGGGCGCATATTAATTAATTTTGGGACAATTTAAATTGTACTTATGTCTAGAGCTTATAGCTCTATAGCTTATAGCTCTATAGCTTATAGCTCTATAGCTTATAGCTCTAGAGGTGTTGGGTGAGACCCCTACCGACAGTCTTTTTTTTTTAAACATATATTATTATAGAACATTACATATATAATTGTCTTTTATATAATTATTTTTTACATGTATATAGGTGTGGAATTTTAGATTTGGCCTGGCTTATGCAGAACGCCTTCCTTAAGTTTTTAGATCAGCACACTTAATGTTAATACCACTGTATTTAAACATGCATAATCGGATCGTACGACCGCAAAATAGTTTTCCCTTTTGTGTTTACTATCGGATCAGGGGCGCTGTGAGGGCTTTGTGAAAATGTATTTATATTCGACAAAGGAATTTTTATATAGTACTAAAATGAATATTTATGTAAATAGTAGTTTCTGTGTTTTAGTTTAGTTATATTTTATATCTTTACATTGATATATGTAGGCAGTTCGTTGCACAGGGGTGGAAGCGTGCGACTGTAAACGCGACCGGTTGTGTGTGCGATCTGCTCAAGGAAACGAAATATTTAATATTTATAGTTCTATGTTCTGAAAATGAAATAAAGTGCGGCGTTGAATTTCGCTACTCAACACGCAATACTAGCAAAATTCAGTTTAACGAAATTATATAGAAGCTTGTCAAATTTAAATTATTTCATTTAATAGTCTGGCAAAGACGTAATAGTCGAAACCAAATATCAAATAATGAGGTCAAGGTCGGGGGATTTCCTCAAAGTTAAGTTTCCCCTATTTTGTTAAAAGTTATGTGCTCCTCGGAAGTTGATGACCTTTTTGTACATTATATGAATTTTTTAGTTCACTTATACACTCGACCCGCGTCAGGGTGGAACAGCGTTGATCCGTTTTGATCCAATTTGTTAAATTCATATTCTTGGTCGTTCCTGAATCTCCTAACGGAGGGTAGGTAGTACGCGTCAGCTGGAAAATTTATTAAATCTATAAAAGAAAATCGTGGTGCTTAGTTGTTTTTTACGCGCTATAACGTCGAATATAAATTAAAAATATATATTTAATTGTTACAGAAGCATTAATGTAATTTTCTGAGTTGTACAATATTTATAATTATTTTGGCTTCATTATTTCGTTTCACAATAAATTTGATGTAGTATATGCATATTTTTTTCATCTTTACGCTGTATCCTGCATGTAGTACGGTAAGCAGAGGAACCCTAGTGTTAAGACACTCCGTTCTCGACCTTCCGCCGAATTCTGGAGACATTACGTGTTGAATGGCGGAACTCAACGCCGCCCTTTGCCTCACCACAAGAGCGAAAAAATTAAAATACTCAATATTTCATTTAAATTTTTCCTTCTATATACAAAGTATTATTTTAATGAAGTAACAGTGAGTTTGGAACGAATGTCTTTGTTCGTAAGAAAAACATTTAATTTCTTGTTAGCTAGTACAAGCGGCGTCCTGTAAACAACGTTGTTCTAAACTTTAAAGCTACTAAGACTCTGGGGTGGTACAAATATCCTTGCAACGGTTAGTGTTTACACTCTCAGAAAAACCAGTTAAGTGCGAGATGAATTGCGTTGAGTTAGTAGCTTGATTTTTTCTGTGCTTTAAGGGACATAAACGGATGATACATGGTCTTAACAAACAAGGAGACAGAAAAAAAAAGATTCTATAAGCGTTCCGTTTTTCCTTTTGAGGAACGGAACTCTAAAAAAAAAACAGAAAATAAATATTTCTGCCTTGTGTAACAAATTTCTTTTGCGTATTATATTAAAAAGGCTATGTTTCGTGACCCGCGTTAATTAACTAAAATACACTTTGATTAGTTAAATAATTTTTTTTTTATTAAACTAGACAAGGTTGGCAGTTATTTATTTTCTTTCTTATATGCTAAGGCCGAAGTTTTAATATTAGAAGTTTATTTAAGCTGTAGGTATAAACGTAGAGTTATAGAAATGTCAACGAAATCTCCCAAAGTACCGGTGTCGTAATTAATACAAGCTAGCAGTTGGCGAGGCGCCAGCCCGCGAGGCGGAAGGTTTTCTGAACAATAGATTTTATTTTATTTTTATACGTGTGCCCCTCGTTTTATATTTAAAATTTAATCTTTCTGGAACACTTGGAAGATATTATTATATAATATGTCTATATCTCATATTCGATGGAGTATATCGAATATATCTCATATTCGATGGAACTCAAAATTTCCCCAACGTATATTGTTATCATATAGAGGGGTTTAGTGATTTATTTAATTACGACTTCTCTGTTTTCATGCAAAATTTAATTTTAAACAATTCTCTTAAATGAAATAATCGTCGACTTAGAGACGCACAGTGGAAAATTCTATTTTTTTTCTGTTCGCTTAGGAATTTTCAGAAATCCTCTCTAAAAAAGACACTTCCTATATAAGTCAAAAATTTGTCATGTACAAATTTCAACTTTATAAGCACAGTAATTTTATTTGTGCATCGTCAGTCAGTCACACAATTACTGGCATGTTTTTTTATATATCTTATATAGCTCTAGCTCTCTCTATTATCTATATTAGATAAAATAATTTGTTACATAAGCATATTTCAAAGTTTCATCGAAAACTGTTATTGAACTGTACAACTTGTATCGGTGCGGGAGCATCTGTCGCCGAACTTCACGCTTATCGACAGCGTTAGCAAAACTTACCACTGACAAAGTGATCTCTCATTCTGTTTGTATGAAACTTTGAACTCTGAATTGTTATATAAGCCTAGAGTTAATACTTATTGTATTATATGATACAATCTTATATAATAAATACATCGATATTTTGTTATTTTATGATCTATCAACGCCATAGTGGTGCAGTAAACATGAATGTTCTTTACAAGTATCGAAGATTTTGAAACAAATATTATCATATTTCTTATAGAAAACTTACTCTTATATAAAACGTATAGAAATTTGAACGTCGCCGAATTAGGACCCACGCTTCTTGGAAACCGTCCACACGCTCTGACTACTATGCCTACATTCTCATCAAGCTACGTCGAAATACTTACACGTTTTTTACAACTTATATAACATAATTACAACAGTAGTCTTATTATATTACATAAGTTATTTTCTTAATTTTTTACATCTGAATAAAAGTATGGGAATCGAACCCACTATGCCCCTGCGCCACTACTAGCCTAATAACGCTAAGTATAATGAAATTTTACTTAGCATCAACTTATCGCCACTGCGAAACTTGCTTTAATATAAATATTATATTCATGAACAACTTGTGAACTATAAAGCTATTAACCTTATTAAATCTAAACAAGTAAGTAAGTATTTATACCTAAGGCAGTTTATGTATGTCATTACCGGTTAACTAATGGTTCCACCAAGGAACTGAATATATTTGTGCTATTTAAAGTTTAATTATAATATTCTAATAATAGGGCAAGTGGATATACGCTACGGACCTAGAGGAATCGTCGAGTGAAAAGATAATTGCAGAGCTATAGTCCAATACAGTTTTTTGTGACAGTTGAAATGTAATAAAAAAAGAACATTTCTTCGAGTGGGGATCATACCCACAATTAGTCGGTATACAGTCGCACTTTTTTATAATATATGTGTATGTGTAGTGGACAAATGCAATGGTATAATAGAAGTGTATATAAATCCCACCGCGTCAATAATTCAGATTTACTCGTAATAATGTTTTAATAGTTATTTTTATGTTTAACTATCCCTTATAATCATACATAATAGTTGTTCTTAAATAATTAATATTTAACTGTACATCACTCCCCCCCCCCATTCAGTAATCACGAATCCCCAATTACTCCCCACAGATAAACACAAACGCCCATAGAGCCATTACCTCCATTAAATCTCAACGATCAACAAAGTGCAAAGTGTTTGTACAAAGTCACCAAGGCCTTACTTACTAATGGTTCAATAATTTAAATGACAAACAAGAGCTCGGTTAGGTTTCGTGTCTCACGTCTTGGAAATATGATGCTTTTTTTTTACATCAAATAAGGCCAGTCGTGGAGCTAGGGCTAGGGTGTGATTGTAAACGTGACAGGTTGTAGGTTCGATTCTTAATCGAGGAAATTGAATATTTAAAAGCGCAACGTTGAATTCTGACACGTAATGCAGAATTTGGCGAAAATTGAGGGCGGAGTGCCTTATCACTAGGCTTTCTCTGCCTACCCTGCTGCATAGCGTAGCGTTAAACTGAAAAAAAAATATTATATTAAGAAAATAACCCTTTCTATGAAAAAAATGACGCTACTTTCAAAATTTTGGCGCAAAGTTATATAATTAAGTTGAATGTTTGAGATTTTTTTGAATAATAATCCCCTCTCATAATTTTTCAGCGACTGTTAAGAAGTTCTTTTCTTAAACACTTTCTTTCTTCTTTCTACTCATTATAATTATTTAAAGGCCTTCAGATTGTTGACAAAACTTTTTAATTTCAAAATTGAATAAAAAATTCTGTCAGTAACAAAAAAACTAAACTAGTAAATAAACTTAAATATCTACGACGATACAATACATTTGAAGAGTTACCTTATTGAGAAAAACATGTTTTATAACTGATATAATACATGAAATTTCCACGCACATTAATTCAAAGTACCTAGTGCAAAACCCTTCATTCAGGCACAAGCAGGAAATCCCCTGCGTTCGGAAGTTCCGGGATACGACGTTCGCGAGTTCATAAATCTCTTGAAATGCCGAATGACCTAGTGAAATGTGAATTACAGTCACACAGATAAGGCAAAGTTATTGACGTTTTAGTTATATTCAAGCAAATCCATGGTTTATTTTGCAGAAATTAGGCTAATAAAATTGATTATTTATTTTTATATAAATATTAATAATAATAAAAAAATATAAGTAAAAAACAATTATTATTTTTTTATATAGGTAAACGAATAATCGTTTCTTAAATTAAGATTTAAGCATTATGGAGTACTCAGTAACGTTAGTTTACGGTAACATGAATTACCAATGTTCGCTAAAAAAGTCAATATATTAGTACGATACAAACTGGTCTACGCAATAGTGTGTTCGATTCCCACTCGGTGGAAAAAATTATATAATATTTCCTTTCTTTGCTCTGTGGTACAAGACAAAGGAAGGCGGTGCGTTCCGCCACTGAAAAGACCTAGAACGACGTTTTCAATTTTTTGAGGAATGTGGGGAACAGAGTGTCCTAATTCTAGACTTCCTCTGCCGACCCTGCTATATAAGGGACACAGTGAATGTGTTAAAATTTAGTTTTTATTAGTTAAAATTTGAATACACTTTAACGTTTCAAGCCACTCGATAGATAGATAGATAGTGAGGATGAGAAGTTTCACTTGACAAGCCAAAGGGATCTCCGACGCCGCCGACGTAATGTTGGGAGGTAACCAACTGGAAATATTAAACCGATTACGGCGTCGCTTTTCAATTAACGCAGGGTTTATAGTTCACGTTTCACTTACGATCGCGGATGTTTTAATTTAAACTCGCAAATTAATTTTAACATTTGAATACAATTAAATTATGTCTTTTTATTACTTTGATGTATATTTTTGTTGTTTTAGTGCATTTTTTACGTTCACGCTGTATCCCACACATAGAAGGATAGGCGAAGGGAACCTAGGAACCTAGTGTTAAGAAATTCCGTTAATAATGTATATATTTAATTTCTGTCCATAAAATTATTTTATAAGTTATGTTTTAATTTCAATATTGATTGTGTATTTGTTCCAAAGCATCTACTAATTATATTCCACTTTAAGTCCATAAAAATGATAAGATATAATCGTTACATTTTAATAAATAAAAAAAAATCTAGCTTATAATTCAGCACGTCCATCAATTTCCATTAACGCTCACGATTATTTAATCATTTCGCCCTTGCATGCCAGATCCTCGTTATTGCGTTACACCGTACTCGATATCGGAAATGTAACGTTAAATATTTAGGTAAAATATAACGTTAAATATGTAGGTAAAATATAACGTTAACATTGGTTTAAAATGAATGCAATAAATTTTATTTACCGCAGATTTACTGAGATTTAATCTTTATAAAAGCTATATCCGTTCCCGTTCCGTTTTCGCCGACTATCCCGCCGGGATACAGCGTGAAGTTAAGTTGTAAAAGTCATATGATGCCAAGACCTGACTTAGTAAAATATGTATGTGATAAGGTGCAAAAAATCCCTATTATATATCTCTAGTAGGTAATTTTCAAGTGCAGATAGTAAGTACATAATATTCTTATATTATGGTATGTTATATATTTTTTTCTGTTCTGTTCTTTCTAATATGCGACTAGTGCGACGGTAAACGTGACGATTGTAGGTATTTCTGGTAGCAAGGCAAAGCGCAGCGTTGAGTTTCGCGCTGAGAATTCGGGTTACGGGCTTAGGGGAGTGAAACTCTTTTGTGAAATGTTGTATGTTTTATAACAATTTACAAATATAACGAAAAATGTAATCAACTGAGTAAACCTAAAAGCTTGCAATTCATTAGTGAGTAGTTGACTGACATTGAATAAATTGAAAGCTTGGATAGTCGTGTTTAAATAATGTCATCAAAAACATTAATGTGAAATGAAAAATGAAGGTTGAATTTTATCCTGAGTACACTCAGAACTCTGCACCGTTAATAGATATCCCATACTTTTGTAGGAAATGTCGGGAGCGGCACACTTAACTTTTTTACTTAACATTTAACTTGGCTTTTATTTCAGATTTATGTATTTTTTATTAATTTTCATTAAGAAATTATTACTATTATTCTAAAATCATAAAGAAAAAGAAATATAAAATCTAAAAATCAATCATAATACTTATGTACGACTTTCTCGATAAAATGAATATAAATGAAATGAATATATCAAATATTTCCCCCAAGAAGGAATGGAACTAATCGTCGCATCTACTCTATTCGAATATAATATGTACAACCTGTCTCAAAGTTATACTTTAGCAAAATAGGAAATATACGGAATTTCTACTATATATATATTTTTTTATACTAAGGCATTAAAAATATATCTCTACTGCACCACCGGTCCACCACTGTAATTAATACGGATTAGTGAAAATACCAAGAATATTTGAGCATTACCAGCGCGCTGTAACTCGCCACCAGCTCTCGCGTTAATTGATAGATTAAGCCACAGCCACGCTTGATTAGGTCACTATTATAGTAAAATGGTTTCGAACGTTCTAATAGATCTTTTTGACAGAGAAAAAAAAGAAGTGGCCAAGTGCGAGTCGGAGTCGCACTCAGAGACTTCCGTACCAATTTTAGGATTGTAGGTCAACGGGTTGTATAACTGGTACTATAACTTATTAAAGATGACTATCATAAATTTGTATGAAATGAACTACAGATTGAGTTTTAATTTTTTTTTCTACATTTTCATTTACAAGCTTGTTTTTTCTGTACTTTTTGGGATCATAGACCTGAATATTTGATATTGATTTCACCTGGACACCTTCAGTCAATCTCGAGATAAATGGTCTTGACAGACGGACCTTTTCCATTTGTACCTTTAGAGGTACGGTACCCTAAAAATGTATATATGTCAATCATCAAAAAATAGTTAAATTTGTCCATAATTAGATTATAGCATGGTTTATACATATTAGTCAATAATAAGTTTTATTAAATCCACTCGACGTTTGCAAAGCAAGGCATCGCCCGTTAAATAATTCAATGGGTGTTTATTATTCATAGATCCATAAATTTCTGGTAGATAAATGTGGCTCGAGGCAAATCGCGCGTATTTTACATTTACAACTTTTCTCAAGTTATTTTATATCTGAATTGTTTATTCGAAAAGTACCTATATCTTTATCTCTTAGGTATGTGATATGAATGCTTAGGGACACTTTTTATTAATTATTTATTCAATTCTAGTTATTGCTGCGGCAGGGGCCGACCCTCCATTTTCTTTATTTACCCTTTAAAAGATGTCAGCATAGATAAGATACAAAGTAAAATACTTCTTACTTTTTTCCAATTCAAGAAAAATAATCTATGTCAAGTAGAAAATAGTTAATTTAATCGGAAAAGCCCGCAGTAATGGAGGCGATTGCAGTCAACTCGGTTGCAATCTAATTTAAATAAATCTAAGAAATTCACTAAAAATTAATGTTGAAATTCTTCTTAAGAGTTCTTTATTAATTTAAATGATGTTTTTGATAATAAAATCTTTAAGATGTTGGCACCGCTGTACGATTATGTTTGGACGAGTGTGCCTAAAAGCGTGTAGTGAGTTCAATTCTCACTCAAGGTAATGTGCGTGTGATATATGTATGTATGAAAGTCGAAGAAATCTTACTCATCTTATTGACCGGAATAAGATATTGGATTTCGGTATCATCCAATGAAATATAATAATACCACATTTGATACTCTCAACACCCATTGTCTCAAATTCGGTTGGAAACCAAAGGAGGGAGTGACTTGACACTGACTCTTTTCTGCTAGTCTGCTGCTTAAAAAAACTTTCTGTTTAGGGTTCTATGCCTATTTTCTAATGTATATATGAAAGTTGAAGTTGAAGATCTAAACTTCATATTACCTATATCTTCCTCCATGTCTTGTAAAGTCCGCTTACCGAAATCGATAAAACACTTAAACAACAGCTTCACAACATACTACAAATCTTTATAAAAACTGAAGCCGCGACTCCGCAGAAATCTGCAATGCAAATAGTAACTCTTGACACCGAACTTCCTCCCCGAGGGACTAATGGTTTGTGAAATACGAAAATAACTTCTTTTTATACGATGTAAAATGATTTAGTTTATTAATCTTTATCTTTATTTTTACGGTAATATGTGATTATTTTAATGATGTTCTTATGGATAAGAAATATATGATATATTTTATTTAGTGGCCAGCGGAGTGTCTTAACACTAAGCTCTTTCTACTTACCATTTGTTGTACTTACCATGCGGGGTACAGTGTGAAGCTAGTATTTATAGATATGAACCCGATTTTTGTATTAAAAGAAAACATTTTTGTCTTCAACCATTTACAGAGCTATGAAACGAACTGATTTTATGTACGTCCTCTTTGTGTTTTTGTTGAAATAATTAAAAAAAGCCCCACACATCATTTAAATATAATAACAACAGCGTTCATGTTTAACTAATAAAATAAATCATAAGTCCTATGAACGTTATTTTGTAAATAACAACTGTAAATACGGTATAATAATTAATATATCTCGTTTTCCTATTGCAGATCACTCGTTCGTACTCATTTCGTCTTTTTTGTTCACGCGTCAGTCTCACAGCTCACTGTATAGAGTTATTCGCTTCATTTGCAATTCGGTGTGGGAAATGTGACTTTTACAAAATATAATGATTTATCGAAATCAGAAACAGTAAATAAATATTTGTATGAAATTGATGTAAATATATTTATTTATTTTAATATTTGGCGCCATTGTAACGAAGTTTATATACTATATACGTTTTGGATTTGTACATTGTTATTTTGCGGAAAAATGGTCTCATTTGTCTATTAGCGTTTTGACAGTTAATTTAATAAATACTTAGATGCACCTTTTTGTATATTTTATTCTGAAAATGTATGAAAATCAAGGTTTATCAGAAAGTCGCTAAATAAAATGTAGTACTAATATATAAGTAACATAGGAATGTTTTACAAAAGTTTTTTTTAACACGCAGTTGTTGCTTTTATCATAAATTTCAGTTTATTAAAAAAAAATCTTACTTTAATTTTTTAAATCTCTAATGCATATGCCAAGTGAAGCGTAATCCTTAGAGTCGTCTTTGTGACACACGAGATACATTCAGTGTGAGACAGCTGAGCGTTAAAAGGCAACAATAAGGAGTCCTTCCTCCGCAGTCAGCAGGAAAGGGATATACACAACTAGGGCAACAGTTTCACAAGAGTTTTACTTTCTTGATCTTCTTCAAAGTGGGACACATGTTGTTGGCTGTTTGATAAAACGTATTCACACTTCAAATACATTTATGCTTAGAAGCCTTATGGAATGAAATATATATGTTATATCGTTAAGAAAGTTAGAAATATACTACTACTGTTTTTTGATGTAATCTTCTCATATTTACATGCAATACGTTCAATAATTATCTATTTCCCAATTTTCAGTGCACAAAATCTGATTTTGAGTTTATGATATTTCTATTTAAACTATAAAAACGCATAGAACTTGCAAGGCTTAAGCTAAGCTTTGCGTTTGTATGAATTCAGCTCAGCTTTGTCCTCGACACGTACTTTACGTTATCTATAACAGCGATTTCATCATATATTTGACAAGAAATAGAGTAATCGACGTACAAATTAATCCAGCAAAATACATTCACATCACTAAATACTCTCCTATATGACGTATAAATGTAATTTCACTCAGTGCTTTTCACTGCTCAAATACCTAATTACGTCAGCTGCAAGTGTCTGCCGGGAACTTGCTCTAATTGCTAAAGGAAATTAAACAACAAGGTATAACTGTAACAAAGGTACACCTGCGAACTAGCAATTTGTAGGGGAGCCGCGCGCCGCGTCAGCTTTACAACTTGGTACATTTTTCTTTCAAACTGAAACAATTAAACTTTTTTCCACCATAACTCCATTTGAATGGCATTAGGCGACCAATTTAAGGGTGTCATTTATTTTTGTTATCAGATTCTTGAAACGCTCTTGTAATAATTTAAATTCTTTTTTTCTTTTATCTTAAATAAATGGTTTGTTCGGTCTTCTTTGAAAATATATTTTATAGTGTCTAAAATTGTAACCTTAGAAATAAAAAACCCAGAAGACATGTTTTTTTTCAACTACTATAAGCTATACATCCCACTTTAGTTCTTGTTTGTTCCTAATGATATATTAAATCAGAAGTAAGAAATCAATACGCAAGAATTGCACTCTCATACAAATAGGCTATTTTGTGTGGAATAATAAAATCGTAATAACGTCATACTGAATCCGTAGAAACCTCCTTCTCATTTGACGTTGGTATGAGTTACGAGATGTTAGCGTCTTAATATACTCGTACACTCTCATACTGCTGCTGCTTAAGATCTAACTTAAGACAATGTTTATAATAGAAATATTATAAAAGAAGTTAAGATCGTTGCACTGATTTTATACAAATATTGACGGTAGATTCAACAGGGACTGTAGGAGTGGTAGAAATTTCTGTTGAGCGTATCAAATGAAAATAAAAATATGTATTTTGCAATGCTCTACAAATATGTATAAGTCCGAAATAAATAAAATTAGAATATAAGAAATAGCGGTTATGTCATTAAGAAATAAAGAAAAGCTTAAAATACATTAAATAGCGCAGATAGAGGGAACTTAGTGTTAACACACTTCGTTCCTCGCTCCCCGGCGAATATTCGAGTCATGGATTGCAAACGCGATAGCTTGTGGGTTCGATTCCCACCAGAGAATTCGACGGAAAGTGAGGAACGGAAGTATCTTAATAGAAACGGAGTGCCTCAACGCAAAGTTCTGGGATACAGCGTGAAGGTGTAAATAAATAAACATACTCCGAGTGGATATGAACCACCAACCATCACGTATACAGTCAGTCGTCTCGGCTTAACGCTGCGCAAAGCTCTACTTATCAAAAATGTATATTTTAGTATTATATTAATAACATTTAAGAACTTCATAAATCGTAGAATCAAACATTTTTCTTGGAAACATTGTTATATTAAAAATTCCTAGCGCTCTACGACCAGATTTATTTCATAGCGTTGTTGCAGATCTCATATGATATATTCATGCGTGAAATATTTTTGATACTTAATATATTTTCTGTTATAAGTTTGTAATATATAACAATTTAAACTATATTTTATTTATTCTGTGTTTATTCTTTATTTTGCTTTATCTATATTTTAGGATACAATACTCACAAAGTAGATTATATTGAAAGCTTATTTATTTAAAATTAAATATATTAATAATTATATAATAACAGTGATGGCACAGGGGCATAAGCGTCTGACTGTAAATATGAGAGGTTGTTGGTTTTATTCCCACTGAAGAATATGAAATATTTAATATTTTCATTTCTTCGCTCTGGTGACGAGGCAGAAACAAGGCATAGAGTTCCACTCAACAGGTAATGCCTCCAGAATTCGGCGGAAAAATGGAAAACAGAGTGTCTCAACTCTGCCCATCCTGCTACTCCAAAATTCAATTGAAAATAATGACGCCAATACTTGTTTGTTAATTTGCTAAAACAAAACTTCTTTTTTAGTTCTCAGAAATATTTTACCGAATCCATGCCGTAAGAAAAGCTTACTCGCTATTTTCCGGTTCTTGTACCATCTCACGGCGACACTAAGTCCCGTTGTCAAAGTGACAACTTGCTGTACAAATGAAGGAAAAAATCTGAAAAGAGAAATTTTATAGATATTTCATAGAAAAAAATAATTACTAACCTATGATTGTAGTTTATTTCACACAAAATGAATGCATACGTCCACAAATTTAAGTTTGTGTTCATATCGGGGTTTTTTTATTTCATTATGCAGTCTTTTTTAAACAATATTAAAATTTAATATTTGAATATTAAAAAGGACACACAAAGCTATGGCAAAACGTATTATATTCTCATCAGTCAACTACAGATGTCAGTAAGATGCTTTATGTCAGACTTCTTTCCATCCATTTACTTTTCACAATATTAAATCTGAAGAAAAAAACATTTTTTAATCTTTTATTATTTATAAATTTATATGGAACATTTAATATTATTAAGGCCATTCGTGGCGCGGAACCAAAAAAAAAGTTAAAGCAATTCTATAATTTACAAAACCTTCACTTATTTCTACTGTACTCACAGTCAAAGCGAGGTCTTTAGAATTCGTTAATCAAACAAATTAATTAACGCAGAACCCGCAAAGGGGCACTTTTTTGTAAGTATTTTGCAATTCTAATGACTCTGTTTTTTTTTTTAAGTAATATTTTCGAGTTGTTATACAGAAAGAACAAAGAGGAACGTCCGCTTTATACTGGAACGCAATTCCTCACTGGGTTCCGTAGATTTATTTTATTATTTAATTACAACGTCTCTAGCATTGTTTGTAATGAAATACGTGCGGTGTTGGATGTACAAACATTTTTTTTCCATATTTCGTTATTAAATAAAATTGTTATTCTAATATCGTTGTTGAGTTGAAGTTTTAAGCTTTTAATTTGTGCAAGCTTATAATATGAGCTTTCAATTTTAAGTGTTTACGTTAAATGAATATGAGATATAAATGTGAGTACTGGCAGTAAAAAAATAAGTGATAAATCATAAAATATCTCTCTCTTCTATCTTTCAAAGCACCAGATATGTGATCTGTGAAAGAGAGTCACTCAGGGGCACAAGTGTGGGACTGTAAAAGTGACAGTTGTGGGTTCGATTCCCATTCGAGCAAAATACAACATTTAATATTTACATTTCCTCGTTATGGTAACTAGGCAAAAGACAGCTTTGAATTCCGCTGTAGAGCAGAAGTATCTAGGAACGTAGGAACGGGGTGTAACAATAGGTTCCCTCTGCCTAAGTATATAGCATCAAGGTAAAGAAAAAAAATATTTTAATATTTGTCTTACATGACTTCAGTCATACAATGCTCTTTGTTCTTTCAGTATAACATCTTAAAATTATTTAAAAAAACGAAGAATGAGATAGAGCTCCGCCACCTAACAAATTTGGCTTATATATATATATATATATATATTATAATAGAAGAGAAGGATAAAAAATAGAAACAGAGTGTTGCTTTGAGCGTTTCTCTAAGCGAAGCTCGCGAATAACAAAAATGCATAACTTTACATTGTAATTTTTAAGGCATAACATTGCAACTAAACTTGGTAGCAGCCAGGCACCAGTCAAAATTAGTAAAGTACAGGCAACGATAGGTACTTAGTTAAAATAGTTTTCTTACTCTTAAATTATGACAGCATTCTGGAAACTTTCTACTTGAAACTTGTTAATTAATCTCAAGACATTAAAAGTATTGGAAAATCATTTGAAAGTAGTGAAAATGAAATAAAAGCCATGTGAATTTTATTAAAGAACTTAAGTGCAACTCGTTCGACTAGGGGGAATGATTCTCATAAGAAAATAGCACAGGCAAAGCAGCGTGCGCAAATCTAGTTATTTAATACAAATAATTGAATTAACTCATAGCATTGGTAAGCAATTACTTAGAAACGTGCTTAGATTAATCAATATTATTACTACTTACACCTTGACCGAAGTAATCCCTTTAACTTATTATCTCACCGTAACCATGAATAAGCTGTAACTAAATGTGGAAGCCTATTTGGTGTGATGTTCATTTGTATTATGAAACATGTTTATCCTATTATAGATAGCAGTACTTACGTAGTCGTTTGTAATAGATAATTTCATATTATTAAAATCTTGATTAAACATTTTATATTCTTTTCTTATTTATTCTTTAATTTGTAATTTTAAGTTGGAATGAGATACAATGAAATATTATTATTCTATACTAAAATTTATTATTACTTAAACTATGTAGTTAGATTTGTGAAATGTATTAGAGATAGTCTAAATTGAGACTACCCCAATTCTACCTTCTATGAAGTTAAAACCGCGCTGTGTCTTGTTAACAGATCGTAGCCACCAATATAATAAATGATTCATTTCCTCGCATGGGAATCGAACCCACAATCGTTGCTTTTCAAGAAGTCACGGTGGCCTCCATATTACATCTTATTCATAATTCAATACATTCTTCTTCAGCTTTACACTGTATTTCGCTGGGTGGACAGAAGGGACCTAGTGTTAGTTTAGTCATTCCGTTTCCTAATTTCCGCCAAATATTCGAGGCATTGTGGCGTCATGTTAATAATAAAATAATTATTCATTTCCCCCGGTTGGGGATCGAACCCATAGCCACATCTACAATGCTACCACTCCTATAAGAGTACACCCACTCTGTAATCAATTAAGGTGTTTGTTAGTTTGTTCAGTATTCACACAGTATTGTTCAGGAAGTAGTCCGATAGAGCACCTCTCTAGTCAATTTCCTGACTTTAACGATTTCACTCACGTCTCTATTTTCTTTCCTGCCCCTCTTTGCCTCTTGTACATTAGGATCTGAGATTTAGTTACGAAACTGTATATATTAAAGGTGTTTCTAGAAGTTTTTGTTTACATAAGGAATAGTAGTATAAAATATAGAGGCTAGTCGTTGTATGGGTACAAGCGTGTGACTGTTCAATTCCTACTCGAGGAAATAAGATATGTAAAATTTACATTTTTTCGCTCTGATTTCGAGGTAAAGCGCGTCATTGAGTTCCACCATTCAACACGTAATGCCTTAAGAATTTGGAGGAAAGTTGAGAGCGGATTGTCTTAATACTAGGCACCCAAGGTAACAAATTACAAGCTCAGCGTGATGCTAAAAAATATATGAATATATTTTAACCTACTTTCAGGTAGTATAATCTGAAACGTTTCTTTAATAATATTTCTAAAGAGATTTACAAGTCATAATAAGATAATTAATTATAATAAAACCAATGTATTTTGAAACGCATATCAACAAATCAAGTAACAGTCTGTTGTGAACGATCACTCTTAATGAGAAATAATGAGGGGCAAGTCCCGTGCTGATGCTAGCGACAGCCGGACCTGACACCCCCTAATCCCTTCCTTTATAATAATGACGAATTAGGTATTTATATATAATTACAGTATATTGTATACTTACAGCTGCACGCTACATCCCGCATGTAGCAGGGTAACCAGAGAGAGCCTTGTATTAACTCCACTCCATTTTCGCTGAATTCTAGGTTCATTACATGTTGAGTGGCGGAGCTTAACACCGCGCCTCGCCTCGTTACCAGAGCGAGGTAATGAAAATGTTAAATATTACATTCCCCCGAGTGGGAATCGAACCCACAATCCACCACCACGACCACGACTTCTCAATTTAAAATAAACAAACTGATCTCCTCCGTAATATTAGAATAGATATTGTGAAGATGTTAAAACTAACCGTGAGCTAGATTAAATAAAAAACTAGGTTTATTAACTTCTATGCTAAATTCAAACCTATTAAAATCCATTTATGATTGGAGCATCTGCTTATAAATATCATGTTCCTTATTTCAGCATTAGTATTTAGTTCTACAACGATACAATGACGTAGTTAGTGTTTCGATTTCTATTTACGGTGTTCGGTTCCGCCATCCATTATGTATTTTCTCGTAACGTAACTTAACCTAGTGTGTTTCCCTACGAACTCCTGCCACAGATACAAAGAGATAATGATTTTCACGTAAGGTAACTAAGGTGACTGAGGCCAGTCGCGGCGCAGGAAAATAAACGTGCGAATGTGAACCCTAGAGGTTGTGAGCTTGGTTACCTACCTATTTTATATTCTCATTTCCTCAGTTTGGTAATGAGATAAATCGCGGCGTTAAGTTCCGCCACTCAACATGCAATGACTCTACAATTCGGCGAACAGTGGAAAACGGAAGTGCATTAATGGGAACGAAGTATTTTGACACTAGTTTCCTAGGTTCTCTCTGTCTGTGATATGCGCGGAAAGAAAAAATAAACTTTAGATAGGTAAATAAGTTCAGTCTGTATAAGTTTGTAAAATAGGATCATTTAAATATTAAAATTTCTATAAACAGATTCAAAGTAGTTCCAAGCAGTGAATAATGGTAATTGCCTTGAAAAATATAAGGCGTTATTTATTTATATTGATATCTTTATTTTATGTAAAGCAAAGTATATGCTATACATAATTTGTTCATTATCCAGTAGGTACCTTAAGTGAAGGTAATTTTGTTTTTATATAAAGAAGCTATTCATATTATATCTCAGCTATCACGGCGCAGTGATGTATTTTACTAAACGTATTAATTTTGAGTTCCAATCCAAATTTGGTAAAAGTTGAAATATTTTAAGTACTTAATTATTTGGTATATATCAGTCGTGACGGGTTGTGAGACAAGCCATGACTCGGAGTTTCACCACTGAACCCACGATGCCTGCAAAATTTGGCAAAAAACGGAAAACGTAGTTACCGTTACTTTTATCTTACCATTAGATTCCCTCTGCCTACTGTGTGCGCGAAACAGGATTGAGAAAAAAAATCTAATATAATAGCACGAAAAACTTAAATATTAATTTCCACCGTATAATATTATTAAAAGCCTTCACTTGCAATATAATATTAAATTTGTTACACTGTAAACAAAGAGAGATGAGCCAACGCAAAGTATGAAACCATCGTCGACAGCTTGTTACGGGAGCTCTCGTCGAGAAATTTCATCTAGCGTCAGCCTACGCGGTATTCTGTTTAGCCTTTGTGGGCTTATTGAATGTATGTACGGTACGTGTTATATTGTGGCATTTTTTATACAGGCTGTTCGGGGCGGGCGTGGGTGAAAGAAATGATTTATTTATATGTGTATAAACTTATGGATTTATTCAGAAATATAATGACAGTTAAGAGTTACAAGGCCAAGTGAAAGAATTCGGCGGAAAATGGGGAACGACGTTTCTTAAAACTAGGTTCCCTCTGCCTACCTATATAAGATAGCGTATCATTTAAGGCATGTAAATATTATATTCCGCATTTCGTTAATATTTTCTACTAGTGCCGAGTTCCTTTATTAATTAAATTATGATTCCAGGAGCAACTTGAAGATTACATTTTTAACGTTTAAACTTTTGCTTCCATAAGCATTTTATGTCATACTTTCCTGCAATATTCAGCAGTTTATTTTTTAAAGGTTGAATTAATTAAACTGAAAAGTTTTATTATAAAACTAGTGGCCTTTGGTGTGGCTTCGCCCGCTTGTACTAGACAATTATTTATTTTCTCATCTTAATTACTTTCATGATATAATAATATTATCATCGTAAAGACAGTATCTATACATTGAAAAGGTAAAGTTTTAGTCAATTTAATAAAACACTTATTTTGTAGCAATAATGTATCGATCGCTCTTTATAATTTATATTGATATAAATTTTCTATTTAGTCTATCTATTTGGTATTCTAAACCATTAAAATAAAACTAAATGTTACGGGAAATTAGCCAAAATTGAATAATTAAAATTGTATTTTAGGGTTAGTTAGCCGTTTCTGCGATTAGCGTGAACAAACGCACAGATAGACAGTTTTCCATCAACAGATAAAATATACTACGAAATATTTCTGTAATATTACTATTTAAAAAAATGTTAAAACAAGATACTTGAGAAAATGGAGTGTCTTTTTTGCTGTGGAGATGCTTCAATATAAAAACTTTCTTCTAAAGACTATTTTTATCATCTTTTTACAGCATAATATGGCGACTCGAGCAATTCTGTTATTTTTTATTTTTCCAAAGATGCTGTTCTGTGAGGCTTCATCTTTTAATAAAATAATTCATTAATTTTCTTCTACTATTCTTATTTAAATATACATTTAACATATTTTTTTCGACAAGGCACCAAAATTATTTGATGATTTCTAATACCTAATTAATGTATTTAAAAGTAAGCTTATTTTTAAATATTTTTTCTAAATAATTTTGAAGTATTTTGTTATGTTTGAAGGAAACATTTCCGTATAACAGATTTCCTTTTCCTTGATAAAACACCACTTACACGCATCTTTTATTTTTATCGCCCAAAAAGCTTGCAAACTTATTATGAGTTATATCTAAGTCTGACGTGAAAATATTTATGTAATATATGAGTCGCACGATTTTTTTAATAAAAATAATTTATTGAAACGAATTGTCAACAATATTTTTATTTAAGAACACAGATATACATATTTTATTATTCGCTCCTTTGTTACAATGGATGCTGTACAAAAAGTTTCCTTTTAATTTTCTAATATTCAATCGCCATCGTTTATTCCAAGTATCTGATTTACTTACGATAAAGTGCTTAGCAATGAAGCAAAAACTTCCATTCCAAAATAAATAGGCACTTTCTATTATTGTACGAAAATCGTTCTGCACATATACGTATTATGTATATAAAGAAACGTTACGTTTCCTCCTAAAGCATTTTCGCACACGATTGCTAATTTAAAATTCGAGCTGTATTAGTAATGTAAAAGTGTAATATATTTTTTTACATATAAAACCATTGTAGTGCAGCAATGCGCTAGTATTGGGTTCAAATGTCGATCACCTAGATTTTTATTGATTTAAATATTAACGACGACGAATTATTATTTCGCCTGATAAGATACATTTGATTTTTATAAACAAAATTGATGAACTAACTTCCAAAAATTCTGAGAAGTGTAAAAGAAAAAAGTTCTTTAGTTAATTGATTATAGTTCAATCAATTTTAAAATAAATATATTGAAAAAATACTATTTCATTCATTAATATCGTACCGAACAAAAAAAAATTACAAAAGAAAAAAAAATTTACAGCTATTGTTATTTACAGCCTCGTAGAGATCTGCTAATAATATTACCTCAGTAATCCCTTTGTAGATTCCACGTTACTGTCGTAATTGCCTCCCATTGTATCTGTGGTGGCGGTAGAGGGATCCCTTGCAACAATCTGAGCAAATGCAATTGATAAGCGAATATTTATTAAAGTTATTGCGTACATCCCTAATAGATTACATTGTTTTAACATTGTTAACTATATAAGATTTCTATCTAAGGGCAAAGTGGAAATATAAATTTAAATCAATATTTCATTTACTCGAGTGGGCATCGAACCCACAGCCTGTCGCGTTTACAGTCACAAAAATAGGTTTTTTTAAATTAATTTAAAGAAAATTAAAGTTTAAATACACACGATCTGTTTTCGAACTATTCGTATACGTATATTAAATAAAAACTCGTACATTCTTGTCATTGTTTTAATTATTCTTCAGAAATCAGTGAAATAAAGAATATTTCATTAATAAAATGCTTTATATATATTGTTTTGCTGACAAAAAAGACAATTACTTTTGTTTGTTCTTTCATAAATTTTATCGATCTCAATTAACATCACAATGACTGCTGAAAGGATTGGCGAGTCTCCAAAAGCATTCTTGATTCTAAATTATGGAATCGACGACTGACAATAGACTAAGCTATGGATTTCTGTTTTTCTATAAGAACAATGTAATAATAGACCGTATTTTTCTTTTTAATTTTAAATTGTAAACAGAAAAAGTAAATAATGAGAACTATTTAAATGGATATATATAATTATTATTGGCCCGATTCGTCTGTCTGTCAGTTTGTATTACTTTTAATTTATATTTGGGGAAACATTTATGGTTTTTAATTTAATAAAGGGAAACCCTTGAAATTTAAAAACTAAATTAATTATCGTTCGGCTGTCTCTGGCTGCTACGCAAAGTTCATTTCTTCAAATATTTAGGAAATTTTAGGAAATCTCCAAAGAACTAAAATCAATTTTATGTGTATTCCAGAAATACTCAATATTGTATATACAAATTATAAGATATCTATTCCATTCTATCTGTGGGATATTCTATTTCTATTTATCTTAACTTATTATTTGGGACTGTTGCACGGTGGTGAGTTTGATTCCAGCCAGGGGGAATGACTTATTTTTCTAAATTTGGCCGATGTGTTGGGAGTGCCTTATCACTAGGTCTCGCTGCCTGTCCTGGCCGAACAAATCCAGCTGTAGCATAAAACTAAAAAAAATCTCAGAGAGAAAATCGACGCACATCGTTCAAGATTTCAGCCAATCATCGGGAGTAAATAGGTGGAAAGTGGAAAACGGAAGTCAAAGTCGCTATGTATGTATGTATTTTGTAATAGAAATATCTAACTTTACACACGTATTCGTATTGAACGTTCTGCCTGCGGCTTCGTACATACATACAAACGTACGAACGTATTTTTCGAGTGTGTTTAGAAACCGAAGGTGTAGATTTATATAGATATTTATTTATAGAGTACATTTATATATTGAAATAGAGTTATTGTTTTAGCTTTAGGCTTAACTTGAAGATTGGAGATAAGTCCAGGAAGTGTAATTCACTCAATTATACTTCTTATTTAAAAATAAATCGCTAGACATCAAAAACATTTATGTGTGACATTTGAATTAACAATAAAAATATTAAATATGGCATTTCCTCCAGTGGAAATCGAACTAACAATCTGTCTCGCTTACGATCACGCGCCTGTACCACTGCGCCACGATTGGCCCCAAAAAAATCACCATAAAATTAACAACCCTCAAATGTTTCACTCCTTTTGCAGTTTTTTTAGGCACACCCCTCTGTAGGAATGAAAGTGTGTATGTCAAAAAATGTGCTGAATATCTTTTACGTAACTAAAATTCATCACTTTCCAGTTTCGTCTATCAAAGGCTACCGGCTGGAATAAAACATCTTCCATTGTTTATTTTGTCTCTCTCTCTCTCTCTCTCTGGCTCTGTGCCGCGCGCTGCAGTCAGTCAGTCCCAGTATTGCGTTGGCTCTGTAAACCTTTCAAACTAATCAATTTTAGACGGTCGCTGCTGTTGGATATGGATACAAATTATTAATAGCAACGCATTGTTTTTTTTTTGGATTTGTATCTGAAGCAATTATGATTATGGCGTCTGGGTTCGATTCCTACTCGAGGGAATGAATTAGTTTTATCGTTTTCAAAGCCCGACGTGGAGTTTCATCACGTGTGAAACTAATTTATTAATTTTACCAATTTATTACTTTTTTGTCAAATGTAATTTTGGTTTTCTCTCATAATTTGTTTGAAAAATTAAATTTATTTAGTTTGTTATCTTTAAAGTATCTTTCTATTCTTGCTACTGAATTAAACAATATCTGACACCTAATCTATTTGTTCATGTCTTACATCTTATTTTATGTGAAAAGCTTAACGGGTTATTATATAATCTCGATCTCGATGGCTTCACATAATAAATTGTGTAAACATTACCCATTTACTACATTGCCCTCGTCATTTTGAAGCAGAAGTGTCAAAACTTGTAGGTTCAGTAATTGGACCAACTATTTCATCATTGACCTTTAATCTGCCAAAACGACAGTACCAGTATCTACTGAAACCCTCTTTAAATTGATCTTTTACTTGTCACACATTTTTTTTTTATTTTTGCTGTATGCCTCATGAAGCAGGGTATGCAGAGGGAACCTAGTGTTAAAAGACTTCGGTCCACAATTTTTGTTGAATTTCAAAATGTTTCTTAACGTCGCGCGTTCATGTTAATAAAAAGTTGTTGATTAAAATATAGTATATTACAACTAGGTATAGTAACTAGTAAGAAGAGCGAAGTTGAAAGGGATGATTATAGTAGATGACCGAACTTTAACTGCTCCACACATTCCGAGAGACTGCGTGACCTTTTCGTGATCCTACTTTGAACCGCAATACCTTTTAAGACGTTATAAATGTTGTAATAAGCGAAGTAATGTTATACTAACACAATGTTTTTTTTTCGTTTTGTTCTAGTTATACACTTATTAAAAAAATATCGACCTACATTTTCAACACGAATTATTTGTTTGAAAAAATTCTAAATATAATTGTAGATATTATTTAAAATACTATAATCCATTCCCACCCTTTCCTTTTCATGGAATAAAAAATTTTACTCGCTGTGTATCTTGACCGTACCATCAAACAAAATGAATGGGACAAACGTATTTCATAGCAATTAACCCTAGACCTAAAGTTAACAGACCCGGTGGTCTGTACCCGTTTGTAACGCACAACCGTTGCTATCAAGATCTTTTAGCAAATATCTTTGTATGTTTATATTTACATACTAAATATTTATGTGTATGTTGTTATGTAATTAAATTTACAATTACATAATATGAAAATTTATCAAATCACCTTTACGCTGTATCCTGCACACAGGGAGGGACACAGGGAGGGCCGAACTCAACGCCGCGCTCTGCCTCAATACCAAAGCATGAAAAAGGAAATATGAATTTAAATAAATATTTCATTTTCTCGAGTGGGGATCGAACCCACAACCAGTCGGTTCTACAGTCACACTTTGAGCCCTTGCGTCATGACTGGTCCCAAATACATTACAAAATGTAGTATTGCTAAATACTTTTTGCTCAAAGAATGGATTATAAAAAGAAAAAAAGGATTATAAAGGAATAAAGGACTGTAAAAAATCTTTGTAATCTTCTTTGATAAAATAGTATAAAACTATCTGAATATATTAGCGAAATGTATTGTAGAAATATGTAAAACTTATGGAATTAACTGAATGTATGTTCAGATCAACTAGACTGTATCGTGCACATAGCTGGGTCTGGGAATCTGGGAATCTGCTAAGACACTCCTTTCCCAGTAAAACACTTCTGCCCCCCCCCCACTTCCTGCCCAATTTTAGATATATTGCGTGTTAACTTAAGCCTAATTAGTTTTATTGACACAATCATTAGGACATAGATCAAATCTATTTTTCTAGTCCTTTATCTTTATTGTGAACTTTTTCAATTCTAAAAACTAAAATAGCCAGTAAGTATTGTGTAAAGCGAAGTTGTTTCAAGTCAATTCTTATACGCGGTTCGTGGAGCAGCGAACATCTGGTGCTGTCTCGAAATAGAAATAAGTTTGCGAAAACCTTTCTCATTTCCGTACAACTATTGATAACATTTGAAATAAAAATGAAGGTATTACCGCAAAATATAATAATATAGACATGTTTCATCTGAATTCGCGCTGTATCCGGCCAATAGCAGGTTACGCAAAGGGAACTTGGACACCTGGTCTTATGACACTCCATTCCTTTCAAAACACTTTCGGCTTCCACTTTTTGCCGAATTCATGAAACAGTCCCTACATCGCACTTTGTCTTGTCAAGTTTGAAAAATGAAATTAATACATTGATCCGAGCAGAAATCGAGTCCACAACCTTAGCGTTTAAAGTCATAATCTGTTATAGAACGCCTTGGCGTAAATAAAATATGAGATAATATTGTAATTCCAATTGAACGAAAAGAAAATTTAATTAAGATTTTTGTTTTTTTTTTTTCAGGTAACTTCCTCCTCCAGATCAATTTAATAAAGGGACGCCCACTTAATAGGCAAGTCAATAAGATTTAATTTTCATCTATTAAGATTTTCATTAAAACTCAATATAGATTACACAAAAGTTAATTTTAATCAAAGATCCATTTTCAAATAACTAAATTAATTTTACCCGAGGTATATAGATTTATTTATATTTACATTTTTTCGCACTAGTGTAGAGGCAAAGTGCGGCGTCAAGTTCCGCCGATCATAAACCAATTTGACGAAAAAAGTTCAACGGAATGTCTTAATCTTAACTCTAAGCTCCTTCCCTATGCCTACCCTGCTGTGTGCGAGCTACAGCGTGAATAAATTCATTTAAAATTTTACATATTTTATTTTATATAATAGCTATAAATAATCAGTCCTCGACATATTTAGGGCGAAGTTAAAAATCGTCGAGTCATAGACGCGGCCGGTCCGTGTCGGGAGCAGTTCAGCCGGTGATATATGCCTGACCTAACCCTTCTGCCTTGTGAACGTTTGTTTTTGAAATGTTGGTAATAGTAAATTTTAATGTCGCATTTCCTTTAGAAATTACGATTCATTAGGACATTTCGTATGTATTCTTCTAGATACTAGCCTCTTTATTTTGATTTAAATTGGAGTTTACTTTTTTTGATTCAATTTGCAATGATTTTGTGAATATACTAAAGACTTAATATTTTTATTCCTTTGTTCTGGTATCAAGGCAAAAGCACGGCGTTGAGTTCCGCCTCTCAACACGCATCAAAAATTTGGCGGAAATTGGGAAACGGGGTGTTTTAACACTAGGTTCCTTCTGCTTATTCTTCTGCAAGCGGGATACAGCGTGAAGCTAAAAAAAAGAAATAAACATACTTGTACATGCTTACGCTTTAAAATTGTAAACGTAAAAATATAGTCAAATAATTATCAATTTTGATGCACTGCTACATTTAGTATGTTAAGTACGAATATATGGTGATCGAAAATATACTCGTAATCATATTTTCTATTTAGAATTTTCAATTTTATTTAGAATTGAATTTATTATAATAAATATATTTTAAAACACTCAAAAATCCTTGCAACGTCATTTAAAATACTTTTGACTTTTACGTAAAACTTAGATTTCATTTCCCCGAAGCGTGGTATGGAAATTTGTATTCTCAATTTACAACCATAGCCTTTAGAGCAATAGGAATAAAGAATATGATTGTATGCACGAACGATGTTATGGTCCACAGTGCAGAATGTATTACACATTCAGCTCTTGCAGCTGCTGTCAGGGAAACAGTAACATTTGGTCTTCCAAGTGAATATTGAATTTAAAGTTAACCTTTTGTTTTTGAATATTTTGGTTTTTTGTAGAGAAAAGATAAAGAGCTTTTGCGTATTTTTGTAAACATTTTTTTACAAAGCTATGACTTCAGAATTAAAAGATACGGTTTAAAATTGACTTTACTTTGAAAGAATTTAAAGCATGTAGCTTCTTTTTATGGATAGTTGTCTTATCTTAACAGAAAACTAAAATGTCATAACAAGTTGTCCAAAATAAGCGAAAGCTAAATAAGGAAAGCTAAATAAATTATAATGAAATATTTAATATTTCATCGTTCTGATAACGAGGCAAAAGCGTGGCGTTGAGTTCCGCCACTGAACACGCAATGCCTCTACAATTCGGTGGAAAGTGGGAAAGGAAAGTGTCTTAACTAGGTATGGGAACCTAGAGTTCCTTCTGCCTACTCTGCTATATGCGGGACAAAGCATGAAGCTAAATAAAAAAAAATCTACCATCAAAATAGCACAACGATTTTACAATAAGAAATGTTCTTTAATTACCAAATAACATGTTCAAAAATTTTTACAGCACAACAGTTTATTAGATAACTTAACCTGACCGGCTATAACTTATATCTTATATTATTATACATAATAATGATTGCTTTTCAAAACGCGACGGTGAACGCCGCGATTTAAACGCGGCTACTTATCGGTCGAGTATTGGAAATTGATATTACACATCAACACGCTGTTGAATGGAACCTTACGGTGATGTATGGCGTGATCTGAAGCTGAAGGTGACTTAGGTCCGCCATTTTACCACGGCTGTATACTCATACCCGGTAGTCAGTTATTTAATAAATATTAAGTGGCAATTGAAATATCGTTTAATATCGATGGTATATGAAAATACTGGTCCGATTTTGATGAAATTAAACATGATGTTTGTATATAGGATATATTGAAAGTTGAACAAGTTCTATAATAATTTTACCTATTTATTCTTTAAAAGTGCTTACATTTTTAGTGTTGATGTTTGCGGAATAGTGGAGATCGGATTATGTTAACACTAGGCATCCCCTGCCTACCCTGCCCCATGTGGGCAAGCTAACAAAAAAGTTTGAAGATACATATTAAATAATAATTCCCTACACATTCAAAGGCTTGGCATGTAGAGATCAGAGTTCCGGGAACACGTTATTAAAATTTTTCAATGATCAGCTACATATCTGTCGCTAGTGTGTGGCATACCTTAGAAGTCACTAAGACCATATGCTCAAAGCGCTAAAATGAACTTTATATCAAAGTAAATGGGAGTCAAAATGGCACCATTAGCCAAGTTTCATCATCGTTCAAAGTTTCTAACGTTTCCGCTTATTTTCAAGCGGTCTCATAACTTTCAGGGACATATGTACATACATACAAATTATATCTCTCTCATAGACTTAACAATGTGTAATATTAGAGCGCTTTTATGAAATACGATGTTTTTTTTTTATTATTGAAGCCGTCGTGGTACAGGAGCACCAGTGTGTGATTGTAAACGCGACTGGTTTTAGGTTCGATCCCCGCTCGAGGCAATAGCCATGACATGTCATCTTGGTGGCATGAAAGTATGACGCAAAAGCAACGGTGGCATGTTCAATTCCCACTCGGGGAGATCAAATATTTATTATTTCCATATCCTCGCTCTGGTAACGAGGTAAAGCGAGGTTTTCAGTTCCGCCACTCAATTACGTTTATTCTAGTTACTTGAAACAGGTCAAAAATATTTATGAAGAATTATAATTACAAATACCAAACCACATTTAGACAAAGCACGGCGTTGAGTTCACTCGCCTCCTCCTCTCACCGCCCTATGTCTCGAAAATTCTCCCTCTGCCTACCCTGCTATAGAGAAAGGACCATAAAGATTATTCCTCTAGAAATACTGCATTACATTAAGCTCAAATAAACACTTTCATCAAATTCTATTTATGACGTATTCAAAAAGGTTTTGCCGCTCAATCTTATTTGAATAAGAGAACTGCCTACGAGAGATTACAAAAGCGACTATTTTGCGATACGATTTTCAACTTTATTTCCCTTGTAATAAGATCAATCGTTTCGGAACAATTGTTGCAATGCGGAATGATGAAATATTATATATTCGTGGCGAGTAATTCAGTCCACAATACAATATGGATGCCATTAACGATGTTATATTTCAAGGAGGGAATTATGATTTTAGTGTTCACTTAACTTGGCTCTTAAATAAGTGGGAACCTGGGAACCTAGTGTTAAGATACTCTGCTCTCATTAATCACTTTCGTTTCCCATTTGTATCAGTAGGTAACTCCATATAATGACTAAACGTAAGAATCCCTGGGCTCCCAGGGGGCGGCCTATATCCAACAGTGGGCATGATGGTGATAATGATAATTAAAAAAAGTTCTGTTAATATCTCAATATTTATTTATTATTACTATGAATGTTATTTTTGTGTATAAATTACTCTTTCAGTATGTTTTTCTTTGTACGAAATAAGGCCCGTGAGACGTGCCTTTGAAGGCATATTCTATTTGATATTCGCCTTTTGGTTATTTGACAGCTGCCAAACTGTCAAGCAAAAGTTATTAGAAGTGAAGGGGTAGTTTATTTAAACATAGTAATAGTAGTAGCTACTTATAATAGTTTTTTATAAAGGTATTTTTTTCATCTTGGCATTCCGCCTGAATTCGGGACGTTGCATGTTGAGTCGTTGAATATACGGGTCAGTATCGCCTTTTTTCTATACCGAGAGCGAAGATATTATTCTTTTCTCCGAATGAGAAACCACTATCATCACGCTTGCAGCCTCAAAGCGGAAAACGGACTACAGAGAGCTGTAACACCAGATTCTCTTCGCCAGTCCTGATATATGAGAGACTTTTCATTTTAAAATCAATACGTAAAACCTCTTTTAGTTAAATATTTATATGATTATTTTTAAATAATATCGTGCAAGCTTTGTATCTCGTCATACAAGAAAATTGAAGATATTAAATATCTGTAATAAATATTTCGCTAATTAAAATTTAGAATCCACTAATATCGTGGAAATAACGTGTCAATCGACTGCACCATAAGTACCTAAATACGATATATGTATACAAATAGGTATTTACAAAAATTTGTAAAGCGTTGTCGGAGTTTATAGAATCTAACGAATTATTTATTCATCGAATTATATAATCTAACAATTTTCGAACAAAATCTACAAACTAACGGGCAATTTCATCAAAATCAGCCTTCCAAACCATTGAATAATAGATAGGTTTGCTTTGCCAAAGTAGGCCTGAAAAGGTCGCCCCGTGTCGATATCCCTTTTCAGGGAGATTAATCTTTTGCTCCCGAGATTAAATCCCGCGCTGTCTTATATCAATCAAGACTAACGCGGACAGTTCTTGTGTATCTAATCGAAATCTGAAATGGTTTTTTTTTTTTTTTTTAATTTAATATTTTGGTATAAACGGAACGCAATTTGCTGTTTCCCATTTTTGGTATTGTTAGTTTTCCCAGTATTATTAATATATTGTTTTTTAGCAGTTGTTTTGTGGGGATTGTACAGGATTTTGATAAGTGAGTATTGTTAACCTTATATGCGGTGAACATATGAGGCCACTCGTGGCGCAGAGGCGTGATACAGCGTGAAGCTAAAAAGAAAATAAAAAAATAGCGATAAATATTCAATAATAATGTAGTCTTATTTAATTATTAAATTGAACTTGTTTTATTTTTGCACGTATATCCAATTCGGTTCGTGCTAGAAAACTCTCAAAAGAATTATGACGAGCTGGTCTTTCAGATTTTGGTTGTCCTAAGATTATAAAATACAAGAAACAATTACTTTTTTTATTTTTATCACGTAAATTTTAACACATAAAAAAACACATTTTACCCCATTTCGCTGGATAGCGAATTGTGAGAGATGACGAAGTTTGCACTTCCCAAAAGAACACTTAGACAATCGACTCAAATTATGCCAGGGGAGGTTTTCTTTAGCGATGAAACTTCCCAGTTTTATCTCTACTAAGGGAAGGAAAAACATCTTTTCAAAAAAAAAACATTAAAGCAAATGATTTAACCCGGCTGGATGAACTTCTTAAATGAAAAGCTATTAATTGATGGTTTTTTAAATATTTTTTTATTGAGGAAAAATACTATTTTATTTTGTTGGTTTTTGTTGCGAGTTTTGGTTATAATATAATAATTATAAAGATGTATGACAATAGCTTGAATAGTGAATAGGTTCCAATCTGTGAGTATACAGAAAGATGAGTGTTATATAATTACACTAGTGGGCCCGGACGCGGCTACGCCCGCTTGAACTATACGATTATTTATTAAATATATTTATGAAATTATTTTCAATAGAATTTGTAAGAAAATAAAAGCCTAAGTAATTAAAATAGGTTAAAAAAGAATAATAGTGGAGATTTATTATTAGATAAAATATCTGAGTAACCGAAATGAACAAACAAAAGAAGAAAAAGTAACTAAATGAAATTCTTAATATTAGAAAAAGTACCTAAAGTTTGCCGTGCGCGCGTACTAAACATTTTTCTATATTAAATAATTAATAATTTTTGCGAACAATATTAAATAAAATCCCAAATGTAAAAAAAAAATTACAAAACCATCAAAATCATCTGCCCGTTCGCGTCGTTCATACTATACCTACCACTCGTAGGCTAGGTCATTTGGAATCACTGACATCTCCTTAATTATTTATTAAATTGTTATACAGTAAACCATCTTACATATAATTTCCATCTAGATGAAATGCTAAAAGTGACTATTATATTTATTTTACAAATTATTTAATGTATACAAATCTATATCTATAGTATATATCAACGCGGACTTTTTTAAACAAAGTATCCTACGTTCATCCCGAGACCCTCAAGTATCTCTCAAGTATATGAGTATTTTATCACAATTAAGTGTCCAAACCGCTAATTTGATTGCGTAAAAGACAGACAGACAGAGTTACTCACGAATTTATAATATAGGTATGGATATTTTACAATCTTTTACATATCTTTTTTGTGTTTGAATAGAATTCTTTAAAAATATTAGAATTTCTTTCTTTTGTAGTTTTATAATGTATTTTACAGGAGAATTATGAAAACATAAAATAGAGTCACATTTATTTTATATTTTACTGTACAATACTCATTGTTATTCTCTAAGGAGACCTGCATATTTTTGTATATTTAATAGTCATATGTGTCGGCCATCATTTTATCAATATATGTTGGTAGTACTTACTTACGTACGTGCGTGCTATATTTAAATATTAAATACGTAACTCTCTAGAGTCTTTGCTTCTCCTGTAACATAGAATATAGACATTCATTAGTGTAACCACTGTGCCATAGGCTGTGTATGGGCATTACGCATCAACAAAACATTTTAATTGATAAGTTTTGTATGTAAGAAGTTAAAATAATAAACATCAGTGCATCTCACATAATTAGTAAAATGCCTTATATGTCATAATTATCTAATAAATATAAAATAAAAATATTAATTCAGGCTTGGCTTATAATAGAAAGAACTGATATATTTTTCTCTTGTTACTTCACCCGGGGCTACGCCGTCGACATTCATTGTGCGAAATAAACTCATCTTATCGAAAACAGAATCTTGGAAAAACAGAGTGCGCCTGTTTTTACAACAGAGACATGTTTTATTATTTTTCATGTTCCCCATTCAGGATCTTCTCTCTTCTTCAGTGCCTGTAAAGTAATTTGATTGCTATATGTTGAGAATAAGATAAAAACAAAAATCACTTTGTTGTTTCATTTTTGACAATTTTTAGAAAAATTGCATACCAATAGTTACAAAAAAATATCCCCACTAGGAGAAATAAATAATTATTTATAAATATTTTAATTTCTTCCTTCTGGTACCAAAGCAAAAGCACAGCACTGAGGCCCGTCACTTAACATGCAATGCGAAGAAAAATTCAGTGGAAAGTTCCCTCCCAGGTTCCCTCTAAGTACCTTGCAGGGTTCCTGGTTGAAGCTTATTAATTTGATTAGTTGCAAAAACTATACAATATACATATCTAAAACTGTCGCTTCGCTTTTGCCGTTTGAAACCATTTGTACCTCGACCCGTTGCGGTCAGTTAGATGCACGAATTGCGCTAGGATGGCATCAAATTGAATTTTTTCCCTTTTGTGGTGGAAAGAGAATACAGTATTTTTCTTGTCTATTTTTAAACGGTTTCTTTTTTTTTTCAGAAGAAAATAAAAATTATTTCAATCCCCCCAGTGAAAGCCGAATCCCTACCTGCAACGCTTAGTTAGAAGCAGACAAAGTGATTGTGCAATGGTGGTGGGTTCAATTTCCACTCGAAATTATTATTTATTAATATTTTCAGTTCTACGCTCTGGAACGAGATACTCAACACACAATGCCATGAACATTCGGCGGAAAGTGAGAAGTGGAGTGTCATGACACTAATTTCCTTTTGCCGTGCTATACATGGGATAAGGCGTGAAACTGAGAAAAAAGTAATAAGTAAATTAGAATTTATTTAAAAGACTAAAAAAATCTTTATATATAATATATTTTTTCTTAACGACCCTACAGAGTATTTGTTGGGACGGCCAACGTATTACTAAGCCCAAACTACCGCTTACTGTAAAGGTTTCGGTCTGAATATTTAAGTATTAAGAGACTTGGCTAGACTGTTTTTATAGAGGTCATTGTTTTAAATGCGTTCAATTAGACAATAAAACAATACAATATAATAAATAAGGCTTTTATTAATATATTGTTAATAATATAAAAAAACAGCCATCAAATCTTATTTTTTAACCGACTTCTGTAAGAAAAGGAGGTTATCAATTCGACTATATATATATTTTTTTTTACTATAAGATAATATAATAATTCCAGGTTTCAATTTGTTGTGTTTTTTTAAATATATTATATCAGCTATTTATATTTACTTCTACTTTATTGAATTGAATTTATATTGAATTACATACTAAACAATTGGATAGTTACACCAAATACTGTTTTCAATTTCAACTTGCCATACACAATATCTTTCAGAAGTGAGAAATGTACATTAAAATTAAAAGGTAAGAGGAATAAGACTATGTATATTCAAAAAAATATGTATTTTCTTTTTCCTTGGACACATTACATAAAAGAAAAAACTTTGCAAATCATCTTCAATAAAATGATTCTTCCACCGTCTATCAGATTATAACGAACAAGAATTTATTATGAATTTATTATGGATGGCAATTGAATCAAAGTTTCCGGTTAGTTACACGAGGTTCATAGATTATCAGATGACATCAGAATTTCTGATAGAACTCCCGGTCGCCCCCGTTTGTTGTAACTACGTTATAGTGTGGTATTACTTTGTATAACCTATTAGTTAACTTAGAGAGGGTTTATTTGTACGTATTTTTTACAGTTTCGCGCAGTATCCCGCAAACAGCGGGGTTTTTTACCACTTTTATCTAAAGTATCAGTATGTCACATGCGTAAGAATGTAAACGTTAAAATCGAATCCACAATTGTCGCGCTTAGTATGACGCTGACTGCCCCTGATATAATAATATACTATAAAAATGATCAACAAACATACATGTTGTATGGAAAATCGAAATTAAATAAACATAATAATTACATCGTAAACAGAGAAGACGACGAGGGAGCTTCTGAAAAAAAAAGGCATTACAAAGCACTCGCCTAATAAATGTGTCAATTTGAACGTCATATAAACATGACTAAGAATATTAAGTTATATATAAAAAACGAGTGAATAAATTTATTTGGCCACCGAGACCCATTTCGAGTCGCCTCGTAAAACAAGAGTTCAGCTGAAGCGAAGTAGATCACATCCTGAAGGAGTACTCATCTCAACTTCGTCTCATACTGACTTACTTTGCGTCTATTGCTATCTTTTAGCGACATAATGGAAGCTTAATAAAAGCTAAGTAGTCGATAAAGTTTTTTTCTTTTTATTTCCTTTATGGAATCTTCTTTTAGTTTTTCCGACTTTTTTCTTTATTTGTGTTGCAACTTCTCACATTTTGCCAATTTTCTATAAAATACCTTTATAATTTTAATTTGTAATGTTTAATTAATTTTAATCTTTAAAAATAATAGTTACAGTATCAATTTGGTTATAAGAATAAAATATAAATAATATAACTCACTTGCACGCTTAATTTTATTTTAAGATAAATAAAAAAAAGAAAATTTGTAAAATACAGAAATGAAAATTTGTAAAATAAATATAATTCTGCGTGTTATTTACCAAGCATAAAATATTTAATACAACCCTCGGCTCGTCGCTAAGAGACGCGCTATACTAATACTTCAACTTGGCAATCACGATTTTCCGTGAGCTACAGTTTTCTGCCCAAAGTGTCGTTGTCTATACCGTCTCCTTAATTAACGTTAATTGATCCTATTCCCTTATTAGTAATTTCCTGTTTTCTTATATATACACTTTTCTATATATACATAAGTAAATAAGTCGTCGGGGAGGGGGGAGGGGTTAAGTAACGCGACGGTTGTGGGTTCCGTCGCCACTCGTGGGAATGCATTGTTATCCATACCTATATTATAAATTCGAAAGTAACTCTGTCTGTCTGTCTGTCTGTCTGTCTGTCTTTTACGCAATCAGGCCCAAACCGCTAATTTAATTGTGATAAAATACTCATATAGAGATACTTGAGGGTACCGGGATGAACATAGGATACTTTTTTTTTCCTCATATTTGTAATATTTTCGATATATACCAATATATTAAAATAATTAATTTGACATGCAATTTATTCCGCCATGTTAATAACAATGGTCGCTACGCGTTGCTAAGCAACGGCTTGCAAAGTTTGTTGTTTTAAGAAAACGTCACCCAAAGTGAGTTTGCTTAATGCAGACATGGCGCGCGCCGATATAGATTTGTATACATTAACAAAAATTAGATGATTTCTATAATTTGATATTCATCCTTATGAAAATAAATATAATAGTCACTTTTAGCATTTCATCTAGATGGAAATTATAGTTTACTGTATAACATTCTAATAAATAATTAAGGAGATGTCACTGATTCCAAATGACTTAGCCTACGAGTTGTGTAGTATGACCGACGCGAACGGGCAGATGACTTTGTTGATTTTGTAATTTTTTATATATTTTCGAATTAATATTATTTTTTATGTAATTACTTGCTGCTTATAATTAATTAATCTTAGTTCGGTTATCTATACCGATGTTATACACTTAAAATATCGTAATTTTAATCATTTGGGATTTTATTTAATATTGTTCGCAAAAATTAATAATTATTTAATATAGAAAAATGTTTAGTACGCGCGCACGGCAAACTTTAGGTACTTTTTCTAATGTTAAGAATTTCCTTTAGTTACTTTTACTTCTTTTGTTTGTTCATTTCGGTTACTCAGACATTTTTTCTAATAATAAATCTCCACTTATTATTATTTTTTAACTTATTTTAATTATTTAGGCTTATATTTTCGCGGGCGTAGCCGCGTCCGGGCCCACTAGTTTATTAATATTTTCATTTCTTTGCTCTGGTACCAAAGTGAACGCCGCGCTTTGCTTCGATATAAGAGCAAATAAATTAAAATGTTAAATATTTCATTCCTCCGAGTGTGAACTGGGAGTGAATCCACACGCCGTCGCGTCTACAGTCACACGCTACGCCAGGACACTCGTTAAGTCAGGCCCCAAATTGTCTGTCTGTTTCAGTTTCAGTTCGAAGTGCGTCTCTTGGGGCGCGACGGAATCCACAACCAACGACAATCGTTATGTTGTTGCCCACAATAGGCTCTAATGTATTTAAGATATATTTTGTTATATACAAATCTTGCACCAGCTTTAGCTACCATTGTCTCTGTCAAAAATAATAGAGAAAACTTAGAACAGCTTCCGATGAACGAATATGGGTCAAATGCATGCTTCGTCACTTATGAAGTCAGTCCTGCGGTCGCACTAGGCAGAAGCGGCGCCTCCAACAGTCTAGTATAAGTAATTAATATAAGCCGCGAGCTGGCATCTCGCCAGAACGTGCTGAACTCTTCGTGGATGTGAAGTGTGCTGGAGATCTAGCTCTTCGAAGAAGAGAAATGATTTGTACTATTGTATTATATAACGTATCAGATTTATGTATGTGTATGTGCGCGGTGTCTCTTATAGGCATATTTTAAATTAAAAAGTACATTTTTAGATACAATTAGAAAAATAAAATAAAAACAAAAAAGTGACAAAAGCGTGGCGTTGTGTTCTGCCACTGACGAGATGTCTTGAGTTCAGCGGCGGCGCAAAGCTAAAATATATATTAAACGAGCTATTTAGTGTTATAAAACTTAAGCCTGACTCGTATAAACTCATGAAATATAATCTAATTTATCTCTGCAGTAAAAGTTGGCTAGCGATGCTGCTGCGAGGTAATCTGCATATCCCGGAGGAACTCCACTACCATTTGTGAAGTATAGTACTTACGAATTAAAAACATATTATATTTTATATTTTCCGTTTTATTTTTTTTAATCTTACTGCCACTGAAATGACTAATGAATAATATAAAAATTAGGGCGTAGCATTTTAAAGCCATCTACATGCTCTAGCTTTTTTAATTTGTTAGATAGTTATATGAATTTTCAATCCCTTTTTTTACTGTTCAACCTGTATCCTGTATGTAGCAGGATAGACAGAGGGAGCCTAATGCCAACGCACTCCGCTCTCCACTTTCCATCAAATTCTGGAGGCATTGTGTCAACACCGTGCTTTGACTGATTGCCAGAGCGAGGAAATAAAAACAAAAAAAAAAACATTTCTCTAAGTGCAAATCGAACCCACTACCGCGTCCACCATTGCGTCAAACACGACTTACACGTCTCATAAAGCATACAAACTTACAGCCAACACTTAGAAAAGTGAATTATTTTTTTCCACAATCACAAGCGGAGGTTATATATACATACATATTAGATACCAAGTTTACCAGGTCAATGGAGCACTGTGGTCATACACTAGGAACTAGGCACTAGAAGGTGGATCCGTGTTCGCGAACAAACAAGAGGAACTCTGCGTGCGCTTGGAACGCGTTTATTGCGGGATATTTGTCTTGTTGTAACTTGTGCCAATGCTGCTTGCGTGATGGTGTACTTACAGTTTGAACAGTTATGAGTATGAACTAATGAGATATATTATCTTCCTTTTCTCTATTTTATTTCTTTTTGTTTGAGTTTGAAATTTTTATTATAATCTTTAAAGTTAAGAGGCTGTCGTCCTCAGTGGCACCAACGTGTGCAATGGTGCAACGATTGTGAATTCCATTCCCACTGTGGGAAATAAACTATTTTTTGTTAATATGTATTTTTATTTCTTCGCTTTGATAAGAAGAGGTGAGAGGTGCACATTCACCGTATTATGGAGATATTGCGTGTTTAGTGGCGGGAATCAACGCCGCGCTTTTAACTTTAACGTGTATTCAATTTATAACAGTTTAAGGATTACTTACTCCCCAAAATTAAAATTCAAAATGTAGAAGCATCAAATCCCACGTGGTTTTGAAGTTGGATACCGTCCAAAAGCGACTAGTAGAATTACACACTCAAATTTAATACGAAATATATAAATTACAATGTTTTTTTTTAAAAATGAAAATCAACTAAAATCAATCACATATTTAAAATCAAAACCGATTTTAACGTCAATAGTAATCACTGTTGCACACGAACGACCTTTTCCATGCATTTGTTATATGAATAATTAACACCGCGACGCCCGAGTCATCGATATGGGGGCATATTTTATTCAATGAAACCGCTACCGGCAGCTTTTGTATGTCGATAAATTACATGTTACTATACTGACACTTATAATTTTACTTAAATATATAATATGCATCATTTGAGTATTATATAGGCCCTCGTGGCTCAGTGGCACAACAGTGTGACTGTAACGAGACGGCTGTGTGTTCGATCCCAACTCGAGGAAGTGTAATATTAAATGTTTACGTGTATATTACCATTTCATCGCTCTGGAGACGAGGTAAAGCGCGGCGTTGAGTTCTGCCACTCAACACGCAATGCCTTAAGAATTCTTCAGAAAATGGGGTGAAAATGGAGTGTCTTAACACTAGGTTTCCTCCGCCTACCCTGCTGTGTACGGGATACAGCGTGGCGCTGATTTTTTTTTTGAGTATTATATTGATTTTTGTCTCGGTGAAATTTATTATGGTATTTTCAAATATAAGCGAGTGTTTAGGGTGTTATTTCCAAGTATTTATTATAAGCACGTCTACATATTATTTGTATTGTATTATAATTTGTCAATATATTCATTAAAAAACTGGACAAGAAAAAAAATATGTCATTATTAACACTTTTTTTTACTTTTCAATCTCACTCATTTTTGAAATATTTTCGCAAACATTTTGTATATTAGGATAAAAGTTCCCCACTTTCCGCCAAATTCTGGAGGCATGACGTGTTATAAAGAAAATTTAAATATTAAATATTTAACAGGGAATCGAACCCACCACGCACGCTTGTGTGGACAAAAATAATAAAACAACATAGAATAAGTTAATTGCATTTTACGTATAACCAGATTTTCTCCTAAGATTAATCTTAATACGTGACACGAGCGGCCGCCACTCCACACGTACTGCCCAAATAGGCGGAAATTGAAGTACGAGTACTTCCGTCTATTTCGACCCCTAAAGTTATAACATGACCCCTCGGCGTTCATTGTATGTGATATACGTGACTGCAAGTAAACTTATATATTATTTTTATCTATATTTATGTATGTTTTTTTTCGGCTAGTATTTGCGCAGTGGTGTGGCAGTGTCACTGTAAACGCGACACGTTGTAGGTTCGATTCTCAATCGGGGAAATTAAATATTAAATATTTCATTTTCCTTGGCGCCTATGTAGAGATATAACGCGGTGTTGACCTCTGACACTCAACATGCAATGCCTCCAAAATTCGACGGAAAATAGGGAAAATAGGGAATAGAGTGACGAAAAATAGGGAATAGAGTGTCTTAACAATACCTTGTGAAAAAAAAGGAAAAAAAATACGATTATTTACTTTTCAATCCATAGCTCGATTTTAAATTTAACTTTCAATAAGACAATTGTAATGACAATCAATTTTAAACTACAACCCTTTTGTGGCGCCTGAGCTAATACACAAAAATAGTTAAATTCAAAAGTTAATACAATATAATAAAAAAAAAGCTTTTGTTTTTACCACTAAAATTTTATTTTTAACCGACTTCTGTAAGAAAAGGAGGTTATCAATTCGACTGTATTATTGTTTTTTATTTTTTTTATGTTTGTTACCTCATAACTTTTGACGGTGTGAACCGATTTGGATATTTTTTTTATTTGAAAGGTGAAGCTTCCCGAGTGGTTCCATTTTTTGGTATGGTATCTATGAGAAAATCACATAAGTCTTAAATTTGCATTAGGTATGTACGCGACAAACAGACGAATAACTCAATGTCGCGCCAACCGACTTTGATGATTATTTTTTTATTTGAAAGAATACACTTCAAAAATAATTTGGTGAAAGTTTGATTAGGTTCCGATTGTGTAATCCGGTCAAAATTGAGAAAGTTTGTTTTTTTTTGGGTAAAATATTGATTATACTTTAATAGTTACAGGCAAAAACGTTTTAAATTGATGACAGAAGTGAGATTCCTGTTCGTTGCATTTCTTTTCAACCAACTTCAAAAAAGAGGATGTTTTCNAACACTTTTGTTATATCGCTTTATTTTTGCTTATGTCGACATAATAATATGTACCTAATTGATGAGTATTCTCACTTTTGTCATCGAAATAGTGTCTTAGGGGCAAAGATGCTGGCAGCTGTGACACAGTTCACACTAGTACGGCTGCCATCGCTCACCTCTACTAAATTGTTGTCTTGTTTTTTCCATATTCTAACGAAATTAGAGTGTATATGTAACATTTAATTACTGAATAAAGCATTTATTATTATTATTATTATTATTATTATGTATGTTCTTTGCAATATACCAAAATGTTACTCTGCACAAAAATAATACCTAATTAGATGAAATTTTATATGGGACAACCATCACCACTCGTTTAAGAAGCATCATTTTAAGATCTACCCATCACTTAAAATCGTAAAATAAATTAATTTTTAACAAAAAGAAAAACCGACTTCTAACAACGAACTAAAGGTGATATAAAATTTTATAAAATTTTTGTTAAATTATTTTTCACCTTTTAGTTCGTTGTTAGAAGTCGATTTTTCTTTTTGTTAAAAATTAATTTATTAGAAGTACAATTCACGTAAACATATTCCTATTGACGAACAACAATAGGCCAATGTGAAATTTTATGAAGTAGGCAGTGCGCTTGACAATTATGTTAAACGATCTCATGCGGGTGATATTTTCATACAAAATAGATATTGATAAAACCCCGATACAGTTAAACAAAGGTTAATATTAAAAAAAGAAAAAAATGTACTGAGACTTAAATGAAAAAAGAAGATGTAGGAATCATACTCAGAGGAATATTTATGTTTATATATTTTACTGTCTAATTAGAGAATATTTTGCGGCGTACAATTCCGCTATCCGGAAATGTTATTAAAATTTGCAGCAGATGATACATCTCTACATTCCTCTTTCTTTTTTTTCTCTTTTCTTTGATATTCTTTTTTTAAATATTAAATTATGCACACAAGTGTAAATAAATAAATGCACAAATTATGCACACAAGTGTAAATAAATAAATGCACAAATTGTTAGAATCTATTTCTTATCAACAGATCTGGAAACAAAGCTAATTAACTTAGTAAAGGCGGCTAGATCGACGTAATGAGGTAATCAAGGTAACTTGTAATGGAAACATCATCATTAGTGACTTCACTTGGAATTAATTCATTAAATCTTCAATTGAGGTATTTACGTTCTTTTACAATACGTTAATGTTGTGTTTTGAACTATATAAGTAAGATTTTTTTTTTGTAAATGAAAATTCCTACCACATAAACACATGTTTACATTTAAATGTAATTAATAATAATTATTATCGCAATGTCAATTATATTTTAACTATACAAATTATTTATTTACATTTATATTTCCATTTCTTCGCTCTGGTGTCGAGGCAAAGCGCGGCGTTGAGTTCCGCCACTCAACACGCAATGCCTCAAGAATTCGGTTTTTTTATTACGTTTCATAATCCAAATTGTACTAACAAATCACTTATTCGATCACAACATAACAATTCAACTGGAAATGTTGATATAAAACCTAATAAAATTTGAATATAAGATTCATCTAAAGTAAAAGGGACCCACACCTGAACTAAATATCTAATGAATCTAAGAACATACACGTCCTACACTAAACTGAAACGTATAAAGGTCGATGGGGTGAAGATAAGGAGTAATACCTGATGACTTAGATTTCTTGATTAGAGGCGAGTGGTCTAATGAACTTGGTGAACAATAGCAGGTTTTTACAAAGTCTATATAGTCTACAAGCTTAAGCGAATTTCTTGTTATGAAAACTGGTTTTCTTTTCTTTATATGGACATATGAGGCCAGTCGTGGCGTACAGGCACATGCGTGTGTAGGTTGCGAGTTCGATAGGCAGAGGGAACCTAATTTTTTACACTCTTCATTTCACAATGATACTTCTGTTTCCCCCTTGAGGAACGAACTCACAAACTGTGGTGGTTACAGTACAGGTCTCATTTATTTTTTTATACATATTTTTTTTTATCTAATAGCACATCATCTTAAATAAAATGTAATGATAATTTTTTTGTACAAATGAAGATGCTTTTTAGATTTATCAGATAATTTGATAAACGGAATTACAAAAAGAGATATGAGACGCTGAGATTTTGTAGTTTTAAGACAAACAGTTAAATAAAGCGTTTAAACATTTGTCACGTGTATTTTGACACGTATTAAAAAAAACAGAGAAATTCTATTTATTATAAAAAAAATAAGTTTTAGTTTAATATTGCAAAACTTATATATAATAGGTAAGTTATTTTTGTATTTGTATTACATTGCAATAATTATGGTATATGTTCGATTCCCACGTTTTTTTCCCACAGGCACAATTATTTAACGTTTTTTAGATAGAAAATTGGTGAACGAAAATGTCTTATTGGTTATGGAGTGTCTAGATACTAGGTACCCAGGTTCCTTCTGCTTGCCCCGCCATGTGTGGGATACAGAGTGACTCTAAAGATTATTACTTTAATATAAACAAGTAATACGTTTATACAAATGCATCAAATCACACAGCCACCCGATCTTCACTAAATCCGATAGATGAACGCTCCGAATGAACAGTTTTTACGCGGACCATTAGCGCGTGGGTCACGTTATCATGTTATCTCGATCCCCATCTCTGCTATGTCGGAGATCATTTCCGATATCCTTGTGGTTTACTCCCTATCTATACTGGTATAATAAGATGTGAAGGTGATAGGCCTTGTCTGTTCCATGGTTGTCACGGGTTTGTTCTTGGTTAAAGCAAATATTTGTTATATTATAGTAGCTGTTTTTGTTTTAAACTTATATGTTTTAACGTGCAAATATATATTTATCCTCTATAATATGTATTCATTTCTCAGCAGCATAAACATGAGTGTCTTAATAAAAACATGGACTAATAAAAGTATAGTATTCCAACTATACTTAAATAAAAAATATATGATTATATTAAAAGAAATCCATTCAATTTCAAACTGAATACTGAAAATTAAAAGATATTTCTATTTCAATATTATCATTAGAACGTGTCGAATAAGGTAAATTAAAAACGTACAAAAGAAGCGATAGAGCCGGAGCACTCATATTAGCACGATCGACGACAACGAGTTCGCTTTAATGAGCGATTCAGCGTTTCAGACAATGAGGTCCTGGCGACGGGACGTCGGTGCAAATAGAGAGATTGTTCTTCTTCTTACCTAATACTTACTTATAGTGTAGGGTTATATTTAAACTAGCGGAGGCGCGCAGCTTCGCTTGCTTATTTTGGGGGTGAATTCTAATAAACCATAAAACATGTGTTCAATGAAATATTTTTAAGAGTCTAAATTTCAAATTTTATAAAAATCGGTAGCGATTTGAAGATTTGTCCATACAAACTTTCAACCCCTTATTTGTACCCTTAGGGGGAGAATTCTAGAAAACCATGAAACATGTGTTCAATTAGATACTTTTAAGAATCTGAATTTCAAATTTTATAAAAATTGGAGCCGATTTAAAAAAATCTTATACAAACTTTCAACCCCTTATTTGCACCCTTAGGGGAGAATTCCAGAAAATCATAAAACACGTGTTCATTTAAATACTTTTAAAAATCTAAATTTAAAATTTTATAAAAATCGGAGCTGATTTAATTTTTTTTCAACAATACAAATTTTGAACCCCTATTTCACCCCTTTAGGGTTAACATTTTTCAAAATCCCTTCTTAGTGGATGTCCAGATTACGTAAGTAAACATCTGTCCAAATTTGACGTTTCTACACACAGCGGTTACGGCTGTGCGTGCGTCTTGCCTCAGTCAGTGAGGACAAGTCCTTTTATATATATAGATTTACAGTATCGAATTATTCTATGTTAGAACGGGAGTTTTAAAACAGAATCTGTATATAGTAAAATTCTTCTTAATATGTCTAAATGGTATTCTCTTCTAGAATACTTTAATAATATTATAATCTTAAATACTTCCAGTGAGATGAGTGAAGAGTTTATTTCTGGCCTTCGATGCTTTCACAGAGAGCTAGCCGATTGGAAAAATTACATGACTTTTAAACTGTAGAATCTTGTAAACTGTAGGAGAAACAAGAAATCAAGATTAGAACTTTAAATAGAACATTTATCAGGCAATTGAACCATGTTATTTACATAGTAGATAGATGAATTTTGCATTTTGCATTTATGGGTTTGTACTTATACAATGATTCTATAGTAAACCGTCGCGCTTACAGTCGCACGCTTGTGCCCCTATCGGCCTTACAATAATAACAAATATTATTTAATCTTATCAATTTTACCCATAGCGGTGTCGTTGTTCACTGATCGTCGATGATCGTTGGGAGTTCAAATATCAATCGTATTGTATCGTGCTAGGTTATTTTTTTTGTCCGTTTACACAAATAAAGTTAATTTAACTTGGCTCTTAATACAAAATACTAGATTTAAGTGGTAAATTGTGAAAATAATATTTTTTTCGCATCATTCAAGCGAAGAAGCAATAAAAACCAAATACGTGAGAAAAGTTTAAAAATGGTAGATTATCAAGCAATATTTGTTTTAACGCTACTTTTTGGCAGCTTCAGTCTGGTAGCATAATTTAATGTTTAATGAAAATACTGACCTCGCCAGCTGGAAATGGTTAGATGAGAGATAGAACCTACGACACGATATTAAATATTCAACAAAGTTTTAACGAGCCTCTTGTAAAATAGCGATGAGCTAAACTTCTTAACACAACAAATAAAAAATTGGATTTTTATGAGGTTTCGTAAATTAATTATATTAAATTGTAATATAAAGTATCACATATAGACATAAAGACAACATACAGTAATATACCTATAGTTAAATAATAAACCTAGTGTAAAGACACTCCGTTCCCCACTTTTCGCCGAATTCTGGAGGCACTTTTGAGTTTCACTTGACGCCGCACTTCGCCTAACGAAGCGTTAGGTTAGGCTAGGTTAGGTCATATTATATGTATGGTACACCAGTGTTCCGCAAAGTATGTACCGCGGCACACTGGTGTACCGTGAGCATTAGTTGGTGTGCCGCGGAAAAATAAGGTTACTTTGCTAAATTGGAACTATGGATCAGTCTCGCTACCAATGGTAATAACGAAATGTTCCCCAATGTCATGGCAAGCTGATCCAGAAAAAAGGGTGCTGGCATTGATTGTCAAACACTTAAAGCTTCTTGCAGAGAATATTAATTTCTATTTCCTTAAGTGTGATCCATTGGTTCGAAATCCATTCTCCGAGAACATTCCTTTCGGATTGCACATTAAAATTAAAATTTTCTGAAACAGATTTAAAACATTTTTGGCTGTGTGTTAAAAATTAATATCCTCTGCTTTCTAAGCATGCCATTGCAATACTTTTGCCACTCGCAACGACCTATTTGAGTGAATTAGCATTTTCGACTCTTACCACAATAAAAACCAAAAAAAAGGAACGCCTCAGGACGATCGACGAAGAAATGAGAGCAGCCCTGTCAGCGATTACTCCAAATTTAGACCGTCTATGCTCAATTAAACAGTCTCATTTTTCACATTAAATACCTATTTTTTTATTGATAATAAATGTTTATTAATTACTTAAAAACAATTTTTTAATTTGTGGTGTACCTTCAAAAACTTTAATTTTCCTAGGTGTACTTTGAACATAAAAAGTTTGCGGAACATTGATATACACTACACCAGGCTCCCTCTATCTACCCAGCTATAAAAAAGTTAGAGCGTGAACCAAAATAACACCTCAACTCTATAATTTTGTAGTATAAAACACTGACAATAGATAAAATGCCTTTTCGTAGTAATACAAGTTGAATTTCTAACGCAAAACCCATCCGTCTAATGCACAATTGTAGCGCTTATCGCCGTAATCCTAATCTGTAGCGGCACAGGCGACTATTGTTTACTCAAAGTGCATTGGACCAGCTGCTATTATACCAAGTTGGTAATGGCGATCGAATCTAGCAAATGGTTGAAAATCAGAATTATAAGCTAAAGTAAAGCCTTATTTTATTTTCGTTTTACACTCTTATTATTAATGTCTACAGAAATCGGCGGAAGGTAGGGAACGGATGTGACTTAATGGAGACGGAGTATCTAAACACTAGGCTCCCAGGTTCCCTCTGCTTACCCTTAGCGTGTAATATAGCGTGAACTTGAATAAACATCACTAACTTTTCTGTTACTGACTGACAGACAACGCACAAACAAACTGCTGCATGCTGGACATATGTAGGGAAGTTAGAGACAGTTTAGAGGACACTAAAAGAGGATTTCTCGAAATCCCAAAGTGAGCGGAAAAACAGTTTTTGTCAGATTCACGCAGTATCCCGCATGCGCAAGGATAGGCAGACGGATCTTACTGTTAAGACACTCCGCAACCCACTATCTTCGCTGCGTTTTTCCTCGACACGAAAGCACGGATATGTGTATACAATATTAAATATTTCATCCTCGACTGGGGATCGCCAGAACTAACTCCTGGGAAAAAAAGTTAATTTTCCATTTTAATATAACTAGTTGAAAATAAAGAGTTAGTCTAATTAATACAGTTTACAAAATAAACAGCAAATTTGAAATAGATATTTCGCTTTGCGGTTACAACACAACAGAAACAGCATCACACAAAATACGTTGCAAACTAATCTCTTTATAATTCCACCCAAAAAGCCAAATAAATAATTCATTTAATAATACATACTGCAAAACATTAATTACCTCCACACAGAAACGCTATCGTTTAAATGTCGGTCGGTATTAATGCACGCACGTAATTTGGAACAAAGGATTTTGGTAAATACTCGTCGCCGACAAACTTATGTTTGTTTATATTGGTATAAATTACTGGTTATTCATTTATGTATTATTCAATAATATAATAGTAGGAAGTTTTGTATGCAAACTGTTAACAACATTGGTTTTTTACATCAATTGTTTAAATACATTGTGATGTTTTGATTTGTTGTATTATAATTGATCTGTACTAAGTGAACTAGTAATTTAAGTTAACATTTAGGTATTTTAAAATAAAAAAAAATTAAAAAATGCAATTATATTGGTAAAATAATATAATTAGCTAAAATATAATAAGATTAGCATTCTGATATAAATATAGCAGCAACAAATATTTCATATGAATTTATAATGAGCGTCTACAATAAAATATTGGACAATGATGGAATTTGAACTATATATTTCACTAATATTATGTATATTTTTTAGCTTCATTGTGCATCCATTCGAGCTGTACTCGTAGCAAAGTAGGCAGAGGGAATCAACCATTCAGTTTCCCATTTTCCGCCGAATTCAGTACAGCGAGAAACTGGAAAGAAAACTAATGTATAATATAACTAAATACCTGTGCGCCTAATGTTTGAAGATAACAGTAATTCAACGTGTAGAATCACAATGAGGAATTCCCTGTTGACTCTAGTGCCCGCAGTCAGCAGACCAGCTCTCATTTGCACTAATTTATTGGCCGGTGCTTCCATTAATTTCTTTTTTCTCCAACATTAATTGCTATCGCTACTTCGGATGGATAAATCGTCGTCTACACGAAACCGTGGACTGTTAAACTTTGTGACCTTTCCACAGACTAAAAAGATTTAAAATTAAAAACTTTTTCACCATTACACCTTTGTGGTAGAAAATGTAAAAGTTGAATAACAATTATAATATTTCTGTTGAAATCGTTTTGTGTCTATGTGTCTTGGTGCGTTTTAACAGATATAAGAATTTGTATTTGTAATAATATTCTAGTCATATTAATTTTATTATAAGCTTACTTTATTTTATTTATAGATGATAGTTGATAAACACGCTGTGTCGGTAACGGTACGAACACATCACCTTTTTCAAATATTCATATCAATTTTAAGCCGGTTTTTACTGTCTACTGTAAAAGAAACGTATTTTTGCATTTGAAAGGTACATCTACAGTACAGAGTATTATAAAGCTAAGTAGTTTTTGATTTTGTTGGTTTGATGCGCTTATCTCTAGATGTACTGGTTCAAATCGAAAAAATATTTTCATATTAAATAGTCATTTATATAATAGACATTTATCGAACGATGGTAGATAAGGTATATAAAATCACGTTTATTGTTTTTTGTAACTCGCTTCACCTGTCAGAGTTATTTCAAAAACTTCAAATGTTTCACACATTTAGTCTCATACAAAAAGTCTTAGTAATTTCGCAAGAAAAATATAGCATAATATGTGATGGAAATATAAAGGCCAGGTAATGCTAGCGCCAAAATCTCAAAATTTAAGTAGTCTGTGTAGAAGTGTTAAACAGAAATAATGAGCCTAAAAAGAAGAATTGAAACAAGCCCGCATTGTTAGTGAAACCCCTTTTGGGTAGTTTAGGAAAACTTTTGTAAAGGCTATAAGTGATTTTATCGTATATATATATAACAAAAAGGTCGCCTCTTCAAAGAGATACCTTCTCTAATTACAAAACTACGTTCAGTTTGTTTGATGAATCGCTACAACCTGCTAAAGCTAATAGGGAAACTTAATCTATTCTCTGTCAACGTGGATTTTGGAAATTGCGGCATTTGTCTGACATATATTAAACTATACTTCGAATTTCTTATTTTACTACAGTTAGAAATTTAGAATTTAAGTTGTTAATTTTTAATCATGATAGTGACCAGTCGTGGCTCAAGGTCACAAGCAGCACTGTAAACGCGACAGGTTGTGAATTCGATTCCCACCGGAGGTGATAAAATATTTAATATTTTCATTGCTCATAATTATCACAACCTATTTATTATGCTTTTAGGTAGTTGTTTTTTATTTTCGTCCACAGATTCTTCATAAAATATTATGCGAACAATTATTAATATAAATTTAAGTAAAAAAAAACAAATACATAGTTGCAAACCGAAAGTGGTATCGCCTATATAAATAGAATGAAATGAGAAAAATATTTACGTAGATTAAAAGTTTTCGTTTGAAATTCAGTTCTGAAAGCAGTTTTTATTAAAGTTGTCTGAAAAGTTACTTTCAAATAAGTTGATTTGAAAAATACATTGTAAGAGTACCTAATGTAAATTTTAATGTGTTTTATACTTATATGTGTACACTACGATATATAATATCGTTTTTTTACATTTTGTTTATTTGTGAAATTTATCTATGTCAGTCTCTTATACCTACCTATATAATTATAATTTTAGTATAATGCTCATTTTAGTATTTCGTAAGTATTTCATTTTTTTATAAAACATTTTAAAACAGTTTTAATTATTACATTATGCTATTGCTAAAAAATGTGTTAATATGTTTTTTAATTTAACTTGTTTTGAGAACAAAATTATGATAAGCAAGTGCTCAAATGACGAGCGAACTGACGACTGAAGAAACAAAATTGTTACAAAATACAAAAAATAAACATGCATTATATATTTTTTATTTAAAATCCAAAGACGAGATAATACTTCCGACGGCAGAATTTCAATAAACAAATTTTGTACTTTCACGGCATTTCTGCCATTTTACTAACTACAAAATATTTCTAGCAATCTCCAAAAAAAGACAATCCTTTGAAACGTTTCTTCGAGTAAACGAGCTCTAATTAGAAACTTTTATTTTCAATGGCGCTTAAACTTGATGCCAGCGAAATTCTGAAATATAAAAAGTTTGTTTAACAATCACGGGACACTTTTGTTAAGATTTACGACATGTCAGACTTGGTTACTTTAGTAGCAAATATGTAAATTTTGGCTTATCCATTAGTACGTAATATAAAGAGAAGTTTAGAAATTACTGAGCAATTCTTTGATTCATCAGGAACGGAAACGGAAGTGGCTTAATGGGATATAACTAATATTAACTTGAACTAATATATCTATGAATAATACTTCAATATATTTTTTCTTTACCTATAAAATATATTTATTTACACAGAAGAACCGATTTTAGACACAGAAATAAATTTGGTAAAAAATCTTTTGTGCAGGTGATGCTGAACTATTTATCTTCTTTTATCATAAACACAAATGGAAACAGATCGATCACTAAAAGCTTGTGCATGTAAAAAGAACAACAAAAGAGGTGCCAAAGACCATGCATTACACTCAATATGACAAATGTACTTCTACCCTCCTCTAAATCCCACCATTAAATGTAGTTTGTGGGCCGAAAACTCCATCCCTTTGTAGAGCAATGGCAATTTTTCTATTATATTCCCTTAAAGGGCTATTCATATCAAAACATATTTTGTTGATATACGAGCAACTCTGTACTCAGAATGTTCATTCATTCTGCACCTGGAAGTTGAAAGTTTATTGTATTTTTTTAGTTGTACGCTGTATCTTGCACAGAGTAATGAAGGATGAGGAATCTGGAAACCTAGTGTTAAAACACTCCGTTCTCATTAAGATACTTCCGTTCCCCACTTTCCGCTGAATACTGGAGGCATTGGAACATCCGAACTTAACGTCGAGGAACTGAAACTATTAAATATTTTATTTCCTCGAGTGGAAATGGAACCCACAACCTGTCGTGCTTACAATCGTACGCTTGCGCCCCTGCGCTATGACTGACCTGTATTGTATAACTTATTTCTATTATACTCTCGGAAGTCATATATAGTTGGAAAACTCAGGTAAATAAATTTACATTTCCAACGTGTGTTTAACGACACAGTAGTAGGAGGTCGGGGCACGTTCCAGAGGTTCGCTGGTGGAAAAATTACAGTTTACACGGCATGTTAGTTTAACTTATACACTCACTTGGCGGTGGAAATATTTTTGCAGTACAATTTTATTATTTGCTTAATTAATAAATTAGTTTTCACCTGCCTTGTTTTAATATTTAATGGGTTGTAACTATTTTTTTTTAATTTGCCATGTTGTATTACTTTAATTTATTAGCTTTTACCAGTATTTTTAAGGCTATTAGTCTCGCAGTGGTACAAGCATGCGACTGTAAACGTGACAAGTGGTGAGTTCGATTCCCACTCCTAGAAATGAATGCGAAGGTTCACTTCAAATGCTCACGGTATTTGCCAACACATTGCTCACGCGTCAAAGCCTACCTATTTCTACTCAAAACAAATTTAAACTCAAAGCAAAAAGTTCCTAGCGGTTGTTTGATATAAAGTTTTTATACAAATATTTTGCTTGGCTTTGTCGGCTTGTAGGATTATACAATGATTATATTTTTATAATATATATTTCAAATAAAAGTTTGAAAATATATTCTTCAAAATGAATATGTTGTTTCTTCGACTTCAAAGCATCTTGTCCATGGAATGTTCAAAATCTATTAAGATATTATAATAGACTACAAATAACAACCAATAAAAATATAATAAATATGCAAATAAAAATTAATAAATGTCATACACAATATTTATTATCATAGTAGGCAGAAAGACCTACGTTCAAAACAATTCGTTGTCCACGTTCAGCCAGACATAGAAACATTTTGAGTGGCACAATTGAACTAAATAGAAATTATCCATTCCCCCAAATCGGAATCAAACCCACATCGCCAAATAATATGTAAAAATTGATATTTTGAGATTTATTTTAATATAAATGTAACAAATTGTAATTTTAGTAATAGCTCCTCAAAAAATATATAAATAACACGCCAATAAATAGTGATTGGAGCTAACTGAGAAATGAAAACAACAGCGGCGTTAAAATATACCGTCGTTAAACCTCCCTAGCTCTGTTACGGTGGGCGGCGGGATGTTGTTATTATTAATTGAGGTCACGGAATGCTCCATAAAACTTATTAGTGATAAATGTTATATATGTTAAATAAGTTATAAATAAAAAATTGAAATAAATAAAATAAAAAAAAAATTGTCGGTAGGGGTCTCATCCAACCCCTCTAGTATAAGCTCTAGATATAAGTACAGTTTAAATTGTCCCAAAATTAAGTACGCCACATTAAAAAAAAAAAAACTTTCATAAAATAAAAAAAGGCACGGGCAACTATGCGCCCGGGGATGTAGCTGTTAAAATTTTAAAAAAAATGTTTGTATGTCTGTTAAGAAATGTGTGGTAAAGTTGGTAATAATGTTTAAATGACAATCAAATTAAATGGTCCAGAGGACAGTCATGGCATAGGGGGCACAGGGTGTGACTGTAAACGCGACAGATTGTAGGTTCGGTTCTCACTTGAGGAAATTAAATATTTCATATTTTCATGTCTTCCCTCTGATGTTGACATAAAGCGCGGCATTCATTTGCGTCACTCAACAAGCAATGCCTTAAAAAAACTCGAAGGAAAGTGTCTGACGGATTGTATTAACCAGGTTCCCTCTGCCTCACCTGCGGGATATAGCTGAAGCTGATGTAGGTAAATTAATTTAATAACCGTATTATGACGCAGAGGAAGCGAGGAAGGGAAGCGGCATGTCAGGCTTGCCGTAATTAATGCGAGTTCATGGTAAATTAAGCTAAATGAACGAAATAACACGTAGAATACTGAAACACAAAAATATTTAATAGGTACAGCACTGTTCTGTTGTTAAGATTTTACAGTGTCTGGATTAATATACTATTGTCGATCGTTTAAGCTAATTGTGAGAAAATGAAAGTTTCTTTTTCAGCTTCGTACTGTATCCCGCACATAGCAGTCTAGGCAGAGGAAAACTAGTGTTAAACACTCCGTTACCAATTTTCTGTGGTGGTGGTGGTGGGTGATGTAACTCAGCGCTGTCTCGATACGAGAGCGAAGAAATTGTGCGTTTACACATTTTTGTACACACACATTGTTCCCCTACGCCACGACTGGTCTCGTCGATCGACAATCAAAGTTAGTAATTTCATTTTTCGTTGAGTTCCGCCATCTGCTACCACAATCGGTATATTGGATTTCTTTCACAATAATAAAGGAATTTGAAAGAGTTTTTCGCTCAACTTATACCAGAAACACAAAGTTGCGTTTTATATATATATTCTATTTCTTTGTTAGTTTTTTGTGAGATCTGAATCTAATGTTAGTTACGATATAAAGTATTTCGGAGTTTTATAAATTTAACAACCGAAAATCAATGATTTTAAATATTTGAGTACACACAATCAATAAAAAGTTTTTGACCTAACAAAGTAAAAATATTTCTAAACAAATTAATAGGGAAAACTATTCTTGCCTTAATGCCAGAGCGAAGAAATAAAATTATTAATAAATAATAATTAATTTTCCCCAAGTGGAGATCGGACCCGTAACAGTTGTTTTACAATCACAGCCTTGTGCCAATTTATGTACATGAGCACAATTTTAGTAATTTAAGTTCAAAAGATATTCTTAGAACTTTCCATAAAAAAGGATTTAATCGAGGGAGGGAGGGAGTATACAGATTATGACCTGAGTAAGAATAGAAGCCACAAGCCGTCGCCTTTACAGTCAGACACGGAATGCTGCTACGCTTCTGCCTTTCAACATCTTTATTTTTTATAAGAATATCTTATATCATATAATTTTACAGCTATATAAATCGCTATAAGTGATGTATGTCACGTCGCAAACTACTTACGTGATCTTCATATCAATAACTCAGTTAACCTCTAAATATAACACTATTATCTTTTATTGCTCTATTTCAGTATTTACAAATAATGTTGGAATGTGTTTATTTTTTATAATATTAAATCCGCGATCAATCTTCATTCGGAATAATTATTTATTTTCATTTCTTGTTTTCATTCTCTTTTGCTTAGAAGCGCAGAATTTAGTGACTTGGCGTTAGGTTGCCTGGTCTCTGCCTGGTCCCTGTTAGATGCAAAACTCGTTTTGAACACTCTTTAGCGTTAAACTAGAAAGAAATTAATTTTAAAGATGTTAAATTTTCGCGTTTTTTGACTAAGTAAATATACTCGTAAAAACACTTACTAGATTGTTAGTAGAATCAACCCTCCAGAAATTATTCTGTTAAAAATGAAATGTAGGTATTTGTTATTCTTTCACTTCTCACATAATAATTTTTGTAAGAAATGAAATAAATTACCTGAGCCTAAAACACTAATATAAAAAAAATGGAAAACTACATATAATAAAAATATAGGATATAACAACAAAAAAAAATGTTAAATATATATATTATTAAGCCCATTATGGAGGTTCTCTTATTTTCGGTACGCTTACAGAATGTTCATCTATAATTGTGCTGCAAGCAATTACCGCATTCTAAACGTGTAGCCTGTCCCTTGGGTACCTAATACATGGGTGTTTTAGAGATGGGGAAATATATTTTTCTATATAACGCAAAAATAAATATATTTATTATTTATTTAATAGTTATTGTATAAGTGCTATACGACTAAAATAAAATATATTTTTAATAAATCTAAATCTTTTGTACAATAAAAAACTTGTTTGTAAACTTTTGTGCACAATCTGGCAATACTTTCAAATAAGCGAAATGGTTTTATAATTATTAATAGCCGGTCTAATCTGAGGAAATGGAAATAATAAATATTACCTTCCTCCAATTGGAATCGAACACACAACCGTCGGGTGTGCCAGTCACATCTTTGTGACCCTAAGCTACGACTGCCTCATTCTTCAAGACAGTCTTTTCTTAATTGATTATTCATCCTTAAGCTTATATTAATAGTAGTTTTGGTAACCTAAATACAAACTAATAACATTTTATCCTTTTCAGATTACAATGGGTGGAGCTAACAACGTGCCGTGTAAAGGTCTCTAGTGAAAACAATGGGCCATTTCCATAGAGCTCCCTCTTTACACACTTTCCAGAAACAGGTAAATACACCTATTTATAGTTAAATATCTTTAACTATTTTGAAAGAGGAGCTCGTCTTGCTGAAATTTTAAAAAAATATATTATATTTATACCTTTTACAAGGCATGGGGCCTTGTAAATATAGATAATAAATATTTAATATATAAATATGTAACTAATAATAGAGAATAAATATTTTTCTGGCAGATACATAGCCAGTATTTTATAACAGTAACGCAAACAGTCTAAGAAATATGTCTACAACTAATGGGCTTATTAATTATTGACCATTTATAACTTTCGATCAAGTAGTCTATTCTCGTCTTCGAATTAAAAAGCGCTTTATATTTAACATCCTTTTCCCTATTTCTTTAAAATAAGTTTTTTAGTAGGTACACATTCCATGTTACAAAAATTACATTCCAGCTTTATAAATACTGAAGTCAGAAATGTAAATTCTGCAAACAAAAATAATCATAAAAGAACGTTTGTAATAAATCTTATACAGAAGTCAAAAATCTGTTAAGACGAATGCTTACTGAACTTCACGAAAACAGACGCTCACGACAGCCTTTTAAAGTAACTGCCGACTGTAAACCATTTCTCATGGACCACTGAGCCGAGTTCCTGGGAATTTTTCAGCAAAAAACATATTTCTACATACATTTCTAAATAAACTTCTCAAGCTCCGCCTGGCGTGTTCGTGTTCTTTATGCACGCCTTGATCATATTCAATGGCACGAACATTTAAAATCTTCTTAGGTTTATTTGGTATTCGCTTTAGATACTGAGACCACTTTGCAGTTTGTCGTAAAATGGTGGAAAAGTATTAAATTCATTTAGTGTGCTATTATCGTAAAATCTTAATTACTTTCTTAATGCATTAGCTATTATTTTGTAACGATTTCTTTACACATTCTCAATTTACTTTCCATCTATACTAAAATATTTTACAAAACTATTTGACGAACAAGCGTATTAAAAATAAAAAATTGGACAAGTAAGACATTATAATATTTTTCAACTTTTTAAATTAGCTACCAAATACGTTCTTTCGTTTAGGCTTGACGTTATCTGAAGATGATAGCGCAGGTTGGATTTTAGTATTTTATTTCACAGGGCTCGAGTCGTGCGCAATCGCACCGCATGCGTTGATGGGCGCAGCCGCGGGCGGCGGGCGAGCGGCGCGGGCGCTCCGCCTGCTGCTGCTGCTCGTGCTGGCGCTGGCCGCTGTGGAGTACCTGTTCGGGTCGATCCTAGACGCGTCGCCTCTCAGGACCTACTTGTACACCCCTCTGCATAACGCCACTATACCTACTATTAGGTAAAGTTGCTTTTGGTACAGAATGTTAAATATCTATTTATTTGTGTATTTTTGTATTTGTATTCTTTTATTTTTTAACTGGTAATTAAATTCTATTTTAGTATCGTTATAAAACGGTAATAAATGTTTTTGAATTATGAGTTTTTTAATTTATATATGGTATGTTGATAGACAATTGATGTAGAAAGAGGAGGTTATTTCCAGGTATATACTCCACATAGCATGTATGAACATAAATTATTGTAACGTGAGGATGTTATTATAATATTTGGCCAATTTTTTTTTCAGTACAACATTTTGAGAAATTAATTGAAAATTACAGCTTGTGACAAAATTTTACCATTTTTAAACTACAATATTCAGAAGCCAATGTTTAAATGGGATAATACAATAATTCCAATAATCGGTAAAAAAACATGCAAAATAGTTTACTTCCAGCATTTTAATACGAAAATATCTTATATATTGATACTTATTTCGAATGCTGATATCTCGAAAACAGCAAACCTTCCATCAAATAGTTGGAAATAACTTCCTTCGTCATCTCTATCAGTTTGTCTACCGATCTGCCAATCACCCTGTATAATATTTTACAAAGATTTTCATTATTTTAGATCCAGCGAAAAGTTATCACAAACTTGGCCTAAAAGAATTTCACCTTCGTCTACTGGGGTCGAAAATCTTATAAAAAACTCTACTCACAAAACCGCTTTTAATAATACAAATAAAAATAACTCGAGCAAAGAAGCGCCAAATATGACTCGACAAAACATAACTGATGATTCGAGTACGCCACTTTTGATTACGAAAATTATGGATGGAATCAAGAACTTTGTAACTACTGAAGACGCGGCTGTTAAACCCTCAGAACCATCGATACAATTTTGTGATGAAATGCCACCAGATCTAGGTAATTATAGCAGAAATATTTTTATTTATTTATTGTTTTATTTTAATAACGATTAAATTTAGTGACTAAAGTCATTTTTCACAGATAATCCTAAAAAAAAACAAAAAAGTAATTTGAAAATTGTTTTTTTTTTATAAAGTGTAAAAATCCTATTTCATATAAAAATCCTTGTCAATTGTCATGTGTAATAAAAAAATATTTTGTTAAGGTCCATTATCAGTCAATAAAACCGAAGTGGAATTAGATTGGGTGGAGAAAAGATATCCTGAAGTACAACGTGGCGGTTTCTATTCACCCCCCAACTGTACCGCGCGTCACAAAGTTGCCATAATTGTTCCTTACAGGTAAGTTTTACAATTTCAACTGGTTAAATTGTTGTTTTTATTACTTTTACATGTGTAACAAACTTAAAGTGACAGTCAGTCTCCATTTTCCAACTATTTTTCGATATGGTACATACTGACTTTGTAATGAATATGATAGTTTCCCCCAAATAGAATTTCAACCAGCACCCATTACGACTAAGTAAAGAATACACAAACGTCGCGTTTTCTGCCACTGCGTCACGACGACCTGTTTATATAATAATAAAAATGAATAAGGCAATATTTTAAAGACTTTAAAAAAAAATGTTATCTAATTATTATTATCATCATTAGTCTCATTTTACCATAAAGTCGTTTTTCTTTTACAAGCAAAATTTGAATATAAAACAAATTTATGTCAATCAAATGTGTAAAACAAACGAAGATAATAAGGTTTGTTACGCCAATTTGTAGCTAATTTGGTCGCGCCCCCGTATTCTTAAATCAGAATTTTGCTTAAACTCAGGCGGGGATTTTCCTCGTCACACGTAATAAGATAAAAAACACAAACAGGTACTTCCCCAAATTTCTTCATGTAATTCTGACATGCCAAATTTAAAATTCAAGTCAAAACGAGAGTGTTATTTATGTTATTCGGAAGCCGTCGCCCAACTAAGCAATTTTCACAGAGGCATCGTCAGCATCTATCTCACCTTAGGAACTTACGTCGTTTTCCTCCACTTTTTCCCTAATCCTTCCTGGGTCAGATTTATGGTGGGTTAAATTTAACGTGCGTATAAAGTATAAGCGTTACGGTTTAAGGTAAATCTACCAATTTCGCCGTCAGATTTTATTAATATAGCACCGACCCCATTCTGGGATTGGAATTTTAGTGTCACATTTGAGTTATTTCACGTAAAAACCATAATTTAAGCCAAAATATACTATATTTTCTTTTAGCTAGCTAGTAACTATTTTCTATGATGGTTTTGGCAGATTGAATTGGGATTTATCGGATAACTAATTTAAATTTATAGAACTCCAATTTTATGGAAACAAATTTCATTCAAATCATTACAGAAGAATTGGTCGTGAAAGAGTAACGAACCAAAAAAAATCATTTGTGTTTTATTATAAAATGCACCACGACTGGACTCAATCAATAAATATTACGCGCAAATATTAGAAAAATAAAACATTGTAGAAATTGAAAAAGAAAATTGTTAACTCATTTTCTTTTATGACTATTTCATTCTACGTTTCCCCCTTTTGTTTCAATTTCGTTTATCATTCCAGTAAAGACTTCTTATATAACGCAATCGTATAGACGTCCAGATTTTCATTACTTGCCAAGTTTCTATTTTGTTGCTTTAATTGGATTTCCTTTATTTTGTTCTGTAGAATACGTAACAAACATTTAACTTATTTATTAAGACCTGAAGTTACCCTCAGGGACACATGTGAAATAAAGTCCTCCAATATTCGTGTATTTTTAATTAACGTACGTGTTTTTTGTTAAAGATTTCCAACGAAACAAAGATATATTATATCTATGCCTTTTTAATTGGGCGGAAATGGGGAACGGAGTGTCCTAAGACTAGGTTCCCTGAGAGGTATACAGCGTGAAGCTGTTTTTTTACGTTTTCATTGTATGAGTTAACGGTACTAGAAGTAAATTAAATAATTATAAAATTAAATTTAAAAGAGTACGATAATTATTATCGTTATTATAAACAATGTCGTAAAAGTCACGCTAATATTTATATCACCTTTAGAACTTCGGGTATTTCCCTCGTCTTGTTCCCTTATCATATTCCTAGCAGATTTATTACTTCGGGATGTATTTAAAAGCCTCACGATGGAGGGATTAGATAAATTACTTAATTAAAGAAGCAACCAAAAATACAAACCTTTTGAACGAAATTATATTTCTTTGTGGACAATAATTCTTATTTCTTACTTTACATTTAATATTTTATTGAGGCCAGTCGTAGCGCAGCGCCACAAGTGTGTGACTGTAGAAGCGACTGGTTGTGAGTTCGATCCCCACTTTAGTTAATGAAAAGCGCGGCGTAGATGTCGGTCCCTTAATAAGCAATGCCTCAAGGATTCGGCGGAAAGTGGGGAACGGAAGTGTCTTAATCGGAACGGAGTGTCTTAATACTAGGTTACCAGGTTCCTCAGGCAAGTATGTGCTGCACATGTACAAGATATAAACAAACATTATTTGTGCAAAATTTGAACTTATTACTATCGCGCTTAAAATACGAGTCTACGAGTATTAATATTGTTTCATGATATCATTTTCAGTTACGATTTTCTGTTATATTATTTGCTAAATGCTTTTCTATTTCTGTTTAATCTAACCCCTGAGTGCCTCCATTTATCATTTATGAATTTAACAATCATATACTGACGTACAGATTTCACAATTTGCCAAGCTTTAATTGAACGCCATGTTTATTTTACTTTACGTTTTACCATTTTTGCCTCCGACACATATTTAATATTAATCGTTTAAATTTAACAATTGAATTGTATTTAATTAGAGTGTAACGAGCGGGTCCCGATCTTGGAGAATAAGGGCGTAGCTCTGGGTACCACTACTCAATACGCAGAATTTTCAAAAAATGTGTGAAATGGAGAATGGAATGTGAAGCCTAGTTTCTTTCTACCTACCCTGCTATATGACAGAGAAGCAAAAGGCAGTTGAAGCAGTTGTGGCGCTGCGGAACAGGCGTCAGTTATTTTCATTTCCTCGTTCTGGTAACGAGAGAAAGTGCAGCCACTCAATATCTTGAACATGAGGCGGTGCTTAGGGGACGGACTGTCGTAACACTAGGTTCCCTCTCTCTAAATAGGGGTAGCCCATGCGGGATACAGCGTGAAGCTAGGAAATAAGCTATTTATTTTATATTTATTTTCTTCTAAATTCTTTTAAATTTGACAGAGATCGCCAGCAACATTTGGCAATGTTCCTAAACCACATGCACCCATTCCTAATGAAGCAGCAGATTGAGTACGGGATCTTTATCGTCGAACAAGAGGGTAAGATTTATCCATCACTAGAGAGTAATAAAATAATATTTACATATATTTTCCAATTTATTTATTATTGACTCGGGCTCCAATAGTAATATACCTTCACTGGTTTTGTATTTGCATTTTGTTTTCTGCCCTACGGGTTTCCTCTAAATTGGAAGCACAAGTTGATGTTAAGATTCGTAGAATTACTTTGATGTTATTATAAAATGAAATGTTCTTTAAAAATATTAATAAAATACGGCATTGGGAATGAAAATGGAAAAAGTTTATGCTGCATACATATTCCATTTATTATTTTTGATAGAGTAATTGGATTTTTAAATCCTTGCTCTTTAGATTTTACTTTATAAAATAGTAAGAGAATTAAGAAAATTTGCTTATTTATATTTTATAAAGAAATGACAAAAAACTTACTTTTTAAAATATTTTAGGTACAAACGACTTCAATCGTGCCAAATTAATGAACGTGGGATTTGTGGAGAGTCAGAAGCAGAAACCCGGGGGATGGCAATGCTTCATATTCCACGACATTGACCTCTTGCCGCTGGACTCCAGGAACCTGTACTCCTGTCCGCGGCAGCCGCGTCACATGTCCGCCTCCATTGATAAATTAATGTTTAAGTATGTTTGCTATTGTACTCCATATTTATTCTTTTTATTCATATTTTCTACTATGGAATAGTAATATCTATTGTTATTTACTCATTTATTTATGTAAATATTTTTATACCGTTGCCGTGCTTGGTCAATTGTGACGAGAGATCTTTTATAGTACCTACCAAAAATATATTTCACAATAACTATTTATATTTTTGGAAATTAATTACTTATAAACAATTATTAAATAGCCGAAAAAATTTAGACGAAATCATTTTTGTTAACTAACCCATAGAAGTCTATAACTTCTATACTATATTTAAAGGAGGAATAAGTCTATAATCGCAATTATTATTAGATTTATTTATAGATCACAAGAAATAGACCTAATTTAGTAAGGCTATATTCATTTGCTATGTATATAAAAAAATCCAAAAGAAGTAAATAATTGACAGAAAAACCTGACGTGTGTAACCTAACACGCATAGGTTTATGTTTATGTTTATAGGTATAAAAATGAATTCAATTCGTTAAAAATGTTTCTTTTAAAAAGCAATGTTCTGTGAAAATATTTATATAGGGACGATGTCACGAACGCTGGCGTTCGGAAGAAAATTCTTATCATTAATTTAGCTGCACATCGTGAACTGGCTCAGTTAGTCGAGGGTCTTGATGCTACCGTTGGGAGTTCGAATTGGAGTTGCTTTTTAAATTAAATTCTTTTAATACATGTGACGGTTTGTGTCTCTAGTTTATTGCTTAACTACTTGGACTTATCGTATTTCAATTTCATTCACTTTTATATTGTTCTTTTATATTTCATAGTCATGAAACTCAAAAAAAGATATCAATTAATAGAAAAGTAACTTTTTTTTATAAAATACTGTCTACGTTATCTATCTATCTATCTTTCGTACGTAGTAAAACACTATCTTTTATATTAAAAAATGTGTAATATATTAATATATTTAAATTAAATAAATGAATTCTTTATTGTTGTTATTTCCTAATTAGAGAATTAATTTCAGGTTACCATACGAGGATATATTCGGCGGAGTGTCCGCTATGACGTTAGAGCAGTTCACTAAAGTGAATGGCTTTTCTAACAAATATTGGGGGTGGGGAGGGGAAGATGACGACATGTTCTATAGGTAAGATATAATTTATCTATTTTTAGCTTTACGCTGCAACTTGAGTGTTAAGACACTCCTTTCTTAATTTTTCACCGAACACCGCGTGTAGAGTGGCGGAACTCAACGCCGCAAATAATAAATGATTAGTAATATTTTTTTGTTTTACTATTGTACCGTCGCGTTGTTGCCTTGATGTAAAAATATCGCACAGATATTTTAACAATAATTATAAAAATATATAAAATAATATAAAGAGACAGAAAATAGCTTCTAAATATAGTAGAACTCCAAGTATTAACCCATGGAAGCAAGCACTAATAAATTGACGTGAGTACTCTGAAGTATAAATTAAATTTAGGCTACCGTCTACTGGCGCAGTTACTAGGACGGGTTAGTCACACGTTGTCCAACAACTAAAGAATATCACTTTATTTTCATTTCCTCTCTACAAAAATAAAACGCGCTGTTGAGTTCCACCACACAACTCTTCGAATTCGGACGGAAGGTGAACAAAGGAGTGTCTTGATATTGGATTAGACTTATCTTTCCATATTGGATGAAGTTTGAAAACTAAATAAATAATAAAACTGTAATATAATATTAAATTTTAATTTTTGATGGTTCATGAAATGAACAATATTTCCGATAATTGTTTGCCCGAAGGACGGTTGAATATCAATTTTATCATACGTTCCATAACTGGATCAGTATATTTTATGTATTTTATAATTTCCGGAATAAATTTCGAAATTTGTATTTTGTAAATAATTATATTCATATAAATGCAATATAATGTTTACAAAATTATTTAAATTACCTTACAAAATAGTTTTAGCGAAGAAAACATTTTTCAGTAATTTTGTTTTTCGAGGATGTTTTTATATGTATATTGAAAAGTTATTTGCCGTTGTATTGTTTTTGTTAAGGTCCTCTCTTCTTGAGGCCCGTTGTGGCGCAATGGCACAAGCATGCCACTGTAAGCGCGACAAGTTGTGGAGGACCTCGAGTGCGAAGAAATAAAAGAGTTTAATATTTTCATTTCTTCGCTCTGGTGTCGAGGCAAAGCGCGGCGTGGAGTTCCGCCACTCAACATGCAATGCCTACTGATACCGGCCATAAGGAAAATGGGGAACGGAGTGTACATTAGGTTCCCTCTGTCTACCCCGCTGTGGGATATTGTGTGAAGCTAAAAAAACTACTCTACTTATTGATTGTACTAGTCTTCGATTAAACTACTTTATTATAAATAGGAAGCATAGACAAAAAATAATATTTTTTATTTATACAGGTTAAAGAAGATGAATTACCACATAGCGCGGTACAAAATGTCAATTGCACGTTACGCCATGTTAGATCATAAGAAATCTGCACCTAATCCTAAGAGGTAAAATAAAATAAATAATAAAAATAAAAATAAAAAAAATAAAAAAATAAAAAAATAAAAAAGCCTTTTATTTCCCAATTTATAACAAAATTTTTACAGTGTTTTTTAATTTATGAAATAAACTAACTTATATTAAATTTTACTATTCTATTCTATACTAATTTAATTTTAATAAAAATAATATTTCTTAATTGAGTTAATTAGGAACCCCCCTCAGGTAAAGGCCTCTTCCAAGGATTGCCACCTCTTTCGGTCCTGGGCCGTATGTATCCATTTAGGTCCAGCTATTTTTTTAATATCATCCTCCCATCGCGTGTAAGGTCTGCCTTTATGACGCTTGCCCTGTGGTCCCCGCCATAACGTCACCATCTTTGTCCATCTACTATCTTGTAGTCGTGCCACATGTCCAGCCCACTTCCACTTAAGCTTTTGTGCTTGCTCCAGAGCATCAATTGCTTTTGTTTCAGCTCTTATATCAGCGTGCCTTATTTTTTGTAACCTTTTAATGTTCATCATACTCCGCTCCATTCCTCTTTGGCATGATGTTATCTTGCTTCGAATTTTATTTGTGAATTTCCAGGTTTGGCATGCATATGTGAGACTTGGGATCAGGCACGAATCCATCACTTTCTTTTTTAGATTTATAGGTACATCATTTTTAAATATTTCCTTGAGGCTCCAGTATTTCAACCATGTGTTTTTGACCCTTCTTTCTATTTCTAGCTCATTACTGATTCTATTAAAACTAATTTGTTTGCCTAGGTATGTGTACTGGTCAACATATTCTATTGTTTCACCTTCTATTTTTATATCTGTTTTAGTGCAATTTGACATAGTTTTTGTTTTGGTGACATTCATTTCAAGGCCCACTTTTTTGCTAGCTACATGAAGTGTTTCGACCATGTCTTGCAGTTGAGTGCTATTTTCAGAGAGTAATACCAAGTCATCTGCAAATCTGAGGTGACTTAACCATTTCCCTCTGATGTATAGTCCTTTGTTACTCCAGTTTAGCTTATTTACTATAGATTCTAGTATTGCAATGAAAATTTTGGGGGAAAGTGGATCGCCTTGGCGTACGCCTCTTTCTACAGGAAAGCTTGGCCCAATAGTTTCAAGCTTCACTCTACCAGTACAGTTATTATAAATATTTCTAAGAATCGTGATGTACTCTCTTTCTACCTTTTGAGCCTTTAAAGTTTCCCATATGCTTTCGTGCGACACTGTATCAAAAGCTTTTTGATAATCTATAAACGCTATATATAAGGGTCTTTGAAATTCCTGATATTTTTCAATTATCAACTCTAAGGTATGGATGTGGTCTATCGTTGAAAATCCTTTCCTGAAACCCGCCTGTTCAATAGGTTGCTTTTGTTCTAAAGTAGAGCTTATTCTCTGGCTTATAATTGTTGCAAAAAGTTTGTATATGGTTGACATAAGGCTAATGGGCCTGTAATTTCCAATATCCTTAGAATCGCCTTTTTTGTAAACCAGTATAATATGCGATTCAGACCACTGATAAGGTATTTCGGAAGAATCCAAGATCATATTGAATAATTTTACCAATGGAGCTTCTAGTATGGTGATACCTGTTTTTAAGCTGTCATTGGTAATATTATCTGATCCTGGGCTTTTGTCAGATTTTAGCTTTTTTATGGCCTCTATTACTTCTTTGCCTTCTATTGGATTTATGCCACTTTGTGTTGGTGTATACGACAGATGTTCTTCATAAATAATATCAGTTTTACTTTCGGCACTATACAGTTGCGTGAAAAAAGTTGTGGCAATATTCATAATATCGTGGCGATTATATTTTATTTTACCTACTGCCCTTAATCCTTCAATCCATGTTTTTTTTGATCTCAATTCTTTATAACCCTTTTTTAAGCTTCCTTTTACTTCAAGATGTTTCTTTATGACATTTAGTCTGTATTTTTTGTAATCGAATTTTATATATTTACTTATTAACTTATACAGGGCTTTAAGTTTGTTTTTAACTGCTCTATTTTTATTTTTAGTTTTCTGTAACTCTTGCCTTATTTTTATCAGATATTTTGTCCGTTCCGATAATATTTGCCGATCTTTTGCATGTAGTTTTGTAATTCGTGCTCTTCTTAAGCTGACCTGCATAGCATTAATTAGTTTGTCGTGATAATTTTGAACTGTGTCTCCTGGGTCCCCATTTACTAGCGTAGGTATATACTTATGTAGTGATTCCATATACGAGGTAATTTCTTGTTCCGTTTTTAGTGTACTAAATTTGTTGTTATTATTATATCCTGCTCTACTTTTTATTGGTTTTGAGAGCGTAATTACTGATCTAAGTGGTCGATGGTCCGATGGGTAGGTTATGTTTAGAGTTTCAATGTTTTGAAATAGTTGTGGTCGATTGGTTAGTACATAATCGATTTCATTTTTATATTGTCCGCTTGGGGACCGCCATGTCCATCTTTTTTTAAATTTTTTCTTGAAAAAGGTGTTAATAATCGCTAACTTATTTTCCAGAGCAAAGTTAATGAGTTTTTGGCCTCTGGCATTTCTCTCTCCGTAGCCGTTTCCTCTCATTATTAAATACTCATCTTTTTGCGGTTGCCCTATTTTAGCATTAAAATCTCCCATTAGAATGAAATCCTTGTAGGCTACACCCATGGCTTTGTATATCATTTCGTAAAATGCAGTGATTTCTTCTTCGGTTGCAGTTTCAGTTGGGGCATAAACTTGAATTATGGTGAGATTTTTCTTTGGTAAGTGCAAGTGTATCAGTGCTACTCGTTCTGAAATGCCAATATAGCTAGCTAAGTATGGTTTTAGGTATTTCTTAATAATAAAGCCCACTCCATACATGCCTGGTGTTTCTCCTGTGTGACAGAGAATAAAGTTGTCATGTTCGGCTATTTCATTGCCGAGTCGTCGAGTTTCACATATTCCAATGATATCGTATTTTATGTTCGATAAGGCTTCAGTTAATTCTATAAGTCTTTCTTGTGAAGATAGTGACCTAACATTATAGGTGGATATGTAGAGCTGGTTTGACTGGTGCATCTCCTTTGGAAGGTAGTGGTCGTAATCCTCCTCGGTGACCAGCCGGCTTGGAGGATATAAATCAGTGTGCTTTGGTTTCTGTTTTGTATATTTTTTGCATGAGAGAGGTGTCGGTGGTTGCTATATATTATTCCTTTCTTGACTTTTATCATTTTTATTCGATAAGTAATTAAGTATAGTCTGTTTAGTCGTACCTTCTGAGAAACTAGAAGATCTTTGAGATGCAGAGTATGTCATCAAGGTTTTATTTTTCTTGGAAACTTGACTGTTGCGTGATATGTTTCTATTACGGGTATTTTCATTTTGCTGTGGCGAGGTAGAAAGGTGCCTCTTCCTGGTGTACTTTGCTTCAGGTTTATTAACTATGATAATTTTGTCGTATTTAATAATTACGTTATTACCTTTTTCTCTCTCTACTTTTAGTTGTTCTTGAAGCATTCTTCTCTTTTCTAATACATGTGTGGGGTAGTCTTCTTTTATATAATAGTTAGTGTTTTTTAAAACCATTTTCTGTTTCATAATCTTGATTTTAGTGCTAAGTGTCACAAAGGTGACTGTAATTGGTCGGGGCTTCTCCGATTTTTTGCCTACTCGTCTTACCTCTTGTATGTCATCACAGTTAAGGTTAAGTAAGAAATAATCATTTATAAAGTTAATAATTTTGTTCTCCATATCAAAATAAGATTTCTCATTATCTTCGATGCCAAAGAACACTATATTTCTTTTCCGTGCCTGTTTCTCTAACAAATTAAGTCTTTGTTCTTGATCTTCTATTTTTTCCATGATTTTTAACTGATTTTGATGCCAAGTTTCAAATTTTTCATCTAAAATTGTGTTTATATTTTTTGATACTTTTTCAGTAACTATTTCGACGCTATTCTGGATTGCATTTTTCTGTGCGTCTATATCCTTTTGGATTTTGCGAAGTGCCTCCATAATCTCTTCCATTTTGAAATGGGCCAATTAATTGATTTGTTAAATTTTTGCCGCTACTCGTCGCTAGATGGCGTTGCTTTATTTTTTCTCAGCAAAAAAGGCCGCAATTCTTATAAAACTTAGATAAAAGCACTTATCAGTATCCTCACAGAATTGTTGACATTCCTCACTTACGGAAGCGCAGTGCATATATTTACTCAATTTGAGATAAAAAAGCAGTATGCAAATATCAATTTATTTGTTTATTTTTTTGCAGGTAGGTCAAGCTTTTCTAATGCAGGTCAATGACCGGTCATTGACCTCACTTGACTTGTAAATAAAAGTCTCAAAATGCACTATAATCGTTAGTTTAAGCAGTTTATTAACCACTACTTTTTAGCATAACACTTTTTTTTAAACTTTGAGCACTTTTTTCACGACTTTAACTTATTATTTTTGATAAGTAACGAATATAAACTCAGAGCAAAACGGCACACGTCCACCTTACGCGGTGAGCGACTCCCCTCTTTTATTTTATTATTTATTTATTTATATATATACAAACTAAAAATACTAAATACTATTCTACTAATATTACTTTATGATTAGTCTACCGAATAAACAATATAAAATGCTATTTATACGATATGACAATATATGAGGTGATGAGGTATGTGGCGCAGGGGGACACCAACTGTAACTGTAAGCGCGACTGGTTGTGAGTTCGATCCCTACTTGAGGAAATTAAATATTTATTTAAATTAACGGCAGCCGATGCGATGACAATATAAAGAAAAATAAACTTCACATTGATTAATCATTCGTTTCAGATATCAACTTTTGTCACAAACAAGTAAAACATTCCAAAAGGACGGCCTGTCCACGCTCGAGTACGAGCCCGTGCAGGTCACCCGGCACCACCTCTACACGCACGTGCTGGCCAACATCGAGGAGCGCAGCTGACGGACGTATCTCGCCAAACTCTTGTTTGGCGACAGGTAGGCTTACACGGACTCTATACTTTGTGTTTTTATTTACACTGTTATATGACATCTTGTATATTTGTAATTGCTTTTTTATCTGTGTTATATTACAGAAATGAATTTTCGTTAATATGGATCTATTTATTTTTAATAAAAAAATAACTTATAACATCCTGTGTATTGCTTATGTCGGTTCGGTCGGTAGGTAATGTCGGTTGCCTGTAAGAGATCGCTCTTAGCGATAAGGCCGCCATTGCACATTGATCTTATATGTACTGTGTAAGTCAAATGTATATTCCAATTGTAAACGTGCAATAAAGTGTTAATTATTATTATTATTATTATCCTTCAAGATACTCCAATAATAAAACAAAGTTAGCACAGATAATAATTACATTTTATTCAAGAATATTAGCAGTCTTTATGTCAATTATAGTGTAAATAAAAGCAAATTAGTCCGTGTATACTCGCCCTTAGCTTTCGAGATAACTGCAGATTTTTGAATTCCTTCTCGAGTGGCCTTTACCTGCGTTTAAACGAAATTATGTTGCTACGTTTGCTTTTATCTTTATTTCATTTTATAATCCTTAATCCTTAATCATATTTACCTATTAAGTTTTTTTTTTGTATTAATAATTTATCTTTTTATTTTTATTTTTGAAGTTGCTAATTTTGATAGTTATTTTTGTTACAATTACTTTTTGATTTATATGCTTAATAAAATTTGCAGATATATCGAAATATTAATATAGATAAAATCATCGTTACCAAGAATTGTATGATCTCGGTCAACTGAATCTTTGAATTGTCGAATATGTATATATATTTTTGACATATAGTGAGAACAAAACAGTCCTTAAACATTTTATGTTACAATTTTTCATTGCTACCGCACATTATGAATGTCAAAATATAGATATAAGTTACTACTTGCATATTATATAAAACTTATTTTCGTATGATTTAATTAAAATATCACAATATTGAATTTCCTAGTATTTTAAGCTCAAATGTGTAGAAGAATCTGTTTATCTTTTTTTTTATATTAAATCTAAATAATAGGAGATGCCAATTATGTTTACTTGTAAAACCCACATTGAAAAACGCATTTGAAAAACTTTCCAATAAAAAAGACAATAATTTCTGTTGGACGTGATTAAACCCAAGTTAATTTCATTTAATTTATAAATTTAAAAAAAAAATGCTATAACAAGTTTCCTACAACCAATACATGTAAAAAATGAATAAGACAATACTTAAGAACAATGTAGATAGACTTACCTTAGACAAGTTGTACATAAGAACTGCATTTTAATGCAAGGAATTTGTCAATAATAATTATTATTAAGAATAATTCAAATGTAATCTCACACTAAAGTTGAATGTAAACCGCGGCCTAATAAAAATTAAACTTTTCCATTATTTATCTCATGTGTCAACAAATATTACTTATTTATTATATTTAAAGATTAGTCGGAATTTTAGTTAAAGCATTGCTATCCATTGCTTGATCTTTAATTTTAGTATCTTTATATGAGTATGTTAATAATTTATAAACAATTAATAAAAAAAATATTTATATGTAACGTATATATATTTACAGACATGATTTTTATATGCGTAAAAGGATATAAGAGCCTAAAAACCTTTACAAAAGGTGCTTATGTTTATGTCTTAACGAAACCAAAAAGTATAGAATAAGTTATCTCGTCACAATTAAAAATTGTCAATATTTCTTTACTTGTCTGTAGTAAAACGTGAATCTAATCTGTGCATTGTATATTAGTGTACTTATAACTTTAGAATTAAGAAATATGTAAAATTGATAAGTAAGTAGAGTTGTGAAGCCAACGTTGTCAGTCCGGTTAACATAATATTATATTTACCTAAAATGAAACTAAAAATTATTATACCTAAACATTTCTAGGCAAAACAAGAGACAGTTGTAACAATAATTATGCTTTTGTAGTTTTATTTAAATATTTAGAATTGTTTAATCCTATTATGTGATAGCTAAGCGAGATTGCGATTTTATTTCTTTATGTTTAGTTATAAGGCTTACGATTGTGATACGAAAATATATCGAATTGTAATCACGTTTATCTCATGTAAAACGAGTCTCAAAACTATTGTCCAACTGAATAATATAATTTATGATCAATTTCGTAATTAAAAATTATCTAATTATAATCTTAGAACCATTATTTTTATCTGTGTAGTTATGCTGTCATTTATTTAATATTAAACCGTATCAATTACAGACTACAATTAAAAAATATTTAGTTTTTCTTTTATTTAATAAAAATTTATATATGGAGATCCATCACTAATTAAAAAAGTATTTATAATTAATATAACCAACTCATCGATTTCTAGTCGATTATTCGAAGTACAATAGATACTTCTGCATTGGCATTGGCCTATATAGATAAAATTACATTTAGACTCAATAAATTCCAATATAGTGCTTTTATAGAACTAAGTTATATTTAAGTACCTATATAATTTATGTAATTTGTGTAAAAATTAAAACTTATGTTATCATAAGCGTTTGCTTTTCAAAAAAATATACAAAATGTTTCGAGACACACAAATAGATAATTATATTGACGTCCATTTTTTTATACATTATACTTTTTATGAAAATTGTAATCCTTATTGTAATTTTGTAAGAAACAACATAAATGAATAATGACATTGAAGATGAAAAAAATGTAACTAACACAATATTTTATTTTCTTATACTTAATCATAAAATAACTCTTTCATTTGAGAAAAACATTGTCTAGATGTCAAATACATAACTATAGAATCTTATTTCTTGGATACCTACATAGGGAATTTATATTAAAAACTAGAGTACCAACTACGTAACTGTTCCTTCATCATATAAATAAATGCTTTAGATCGTTTTCACTATATACCTATACTAAAATAGCATTTTATACATGCAGTTGTCGGTAATATTATAGTAAGCTATAAAATAAGTGTACAGACTTCGCTTAGCCATCCAAGTGTATTGTAGAAATTGAAATATGTTAGACACCATTGAGTTACTTAAAATATAAATGAATATTTGTTTTATTTTGTAATAAATATATTGTTTGTTTTAAAATACGTAGATGTTTTATTAATTTCGCCTTTATTTACCCATTCAGGTAAGTGGTATGTACAGACATTAATTTACATAAACAATATATACACATTTTTTTAATAAAATAAAACTAAAACATTGCTATAAATCCTAAATTCCAAAGAAAGGTCAGGACCAAATCAGAACTAAAATTCCGAAACGTCAATGCCATAGACTAAAAAAAATTACAGCAAAGAAGAGAAATAATTATTTATTTTAATTAAAATCCGTATGTGGCATTTTGAATATGAATATCGGCCGGTTAGTAAATTGCAATGAAGATCGAAGTCCTGCAGCAAACTGTCGCGACAAGCCCGCTACGGGCGGGGACTCCCGCCACGATGTGCGCCGGAGGTACCACGGCGGCGCTAGTGAGCAAGCTAACGTTAAGTCCATCCAACCCCTATCATAGTCCTTATTCCTTAAATCAAAAGTTATTATTTGTAATATACAAATAAAGTAAATAAAGTTTTACAAAATATATATATATATTAATTATAGTGGTATTATTCTTTTATGTTCCCATGTTTTAGTATTTCAAAAGACAGGACATAAATGAACAACTCTTCCCTGATAATTTGATAATATCAAATAGTCATTGTTAACATATAATAAAGTGTCTACCTGTCCTCATCTTTTTCTTTTTCTTTACTTTTCCTTAATTTCCGAGTAGGTGTTGTAGCTCTAAATCTATAATATTTTGGCATTTTGAACTTAAATTTGGCAAGAAACCATACTATAACCACACAACAATCTAAAATGTCATTTTGTTTTCCATGACTGAAACTGATAAATTATTTTTATAAATTTTCAATAACAAAAAGGTTATATATTACAGATATAATTTTATATCGTTAAAGTGATGGTTGTTATATATTTTACCTTAATAGAATTCAAGAAATATGTACCGTTTTTTTTATTCTGGTATAGAAGATAAGGGCACGGAAATCTATATAAAATATTTAGCACCTAAAACTAAACATGATATAAAACGTTTTCAACGTTCATCTTTCCATCTATATATCATTAACAAAATTTATAAGAATTGTATAAAACTAATATAAGAGTTGTGTATGGTCTGGGCAATCGTGGTGGAGTGGCATACGGTCTGCTGTCCGACAGTAATTGCGACGTTATATGTTCTGCCGGCCTTTTGCATCGATACATTTGCTAGATATTTAAATAATGAGAATTCCAATATTGACAGATTATTTATTTTCTTAAAATTATATGTATCATATATCGTGGAGTGGCCTGATGGGTTTGAAACTTGTGGTCCTCACAACCTGGTATGACCCAACGACAGGCATCTGAAAGCGTATAGGCCGCTCCTTCAGAACATGGACCTTAGCAAAGCTCCACCATACAATGATCCGTCCCTTATCTACAATGGTTTTAGCTGATTCGTACGGGATATTGCACCGAGCTGACCTCATTCCTCTAGGACTAAGTAATAGCTATGAGACTGTGATAGTGAGTTGAGCAACCGCCAATACTCACATCGGCGTCTATGACTTTTTCTTTAGTGAGTAAATCTCATCTAAGTCCACTACGCGCGCTTAGCTGTTCAGGTAGCACGTCCGCTTACTCTGATGAGTGTGATGTAGATAGCTCCAAAAGTCGGGCACCCGTCAATATCTGGCACACACTCAGACCTTGGGTGATGCCCAGCTAAACCGGATCAACCTAATGCTGCGCTCGTTCCAATGCTTGGGCATAGGAAATCCCTTTCCTTAAGGTCTTCGTGTTTACAGTAACCATAATAGCTTTAGTGCGAGGGGGGCGGTGGGAGCGGTCCGCCCCGGACCTCGGGTCCTGAGGGTTTTGATTTGGGGGTTTTGATTTGGGGGTTGAGTTGCCTGCGTCCGTAGGAGTACACTCGAAGAATCGAATCCCTACATGTGACCCCCGGGTAGTGCGAATCGGGCAACATTCTGGTGGGAGGCATTAGCCGAGGCTGGTTACCACCCACCTGACAAAGTCGTGTCGTGAAACGGCCTAGTCGTGTTTCGGCATGATGTCAGGTGGAACCGGATGGGAAAGTCGGGTCAGAAGAGTTGTGTTGTATGTAAACCGCATAAGTTTCACACACAGATCGTCGCAGACTGGAGACTGATCATGGAAGGTAGCGGGATCCGAGGCACGGTTCACCGCTGGCCTACCGCAGGTAGTAGGGGGCCCAAGTAGCGAGCTAGCCACTCGTAAAAGGCTGCCCCGCCAACTAGAGAAAAATCCCGGAGATGCGCCATCGTGCCGGTCGGCGACCGGATGAGAGGGCCCGATGGACATTTTTGGGGGGGCTCGGGCGTCCCCGGAGTACGCAAGAAACTTATGCCAACGCCAAGTAAACGTAATGCCAAGAAGTTCAAGGTGGTCACTTAACGGGACTGATACATTTCGAAACGAGGGGGACAATTCGAATGGCCTTTTCTTCGTGGTGAACAGGCACGCCTGGGTCTTAGTGGCATTAAATCTGACCAAATTGGCAGCTCTCCAACTGCTTTGAGGTTCAAATTAAGGCGCTCAACCATATTATCCCTATGCGATTGTATTTCAGGCCCACTTGCAGTTGCTTTAGACATGTAGCGCTCTACAACAGTGCTGTCATCTGCGTATCCAAGAATTCCAGGAATGGATAAATCATTTATATGGAGCAGGAATAGAGTTGCAGAGCGCACTGACCCTTGAGGAACACCGGCATTTACTTCCATTATATCAGATGAGTAGCCATCCACGACTACACGTATTGATCGGTCACTGAAAAAGTCTGATAACCAAGAATACAACTCATCGGGCAAGCCATATGCTGGTAACTTTCCTATAAGGCTTTCATGCCAAACCCTGTCGAAGGCCTTTGAGATGTCAAGAGAAACGGCCATTGCCTCACTATACCTCTCAATGGCCTCACTGCAGAAATGAGTGACATACGCTAGAAAATCCCCAGTAGACCGATTACGCCGATAGCCATATTCACCGCCGAAAGGCGGCCACTGAGAAGGTCATTTGTTTCTAGGTATGCCAAGAGTTTATTATTCAGAACACGTCAACTCAGCCGCACAACTCCTCAACACAATGGCCGATATACCATCAGGACCACTAGTTTTGTTCACGTCAAGACTCCGTAGAACTTGGCGCACCTCCTTTTAATGAATGTGTATATTACTCATTAGAGGGTCACATTTTGGTGGTATTAGAGGTACTGCGCCACCTGCGTCTAGACGCGAAGATTCTGCAAATTGAGATGCAAGCAAGTTTGCTTTCTCTTCGGCAGTATGAGCTAGTGACCCATCGGGTTTCAGTAGTGGAGGAAGTGAATGGCGAGCGAAGTTTGCTTCAACTGATTTCGATAGGGACCAAAACGCTTTAACACCTGCTTGGTACGACGCAAGTTTGATCCCTATACGCCTTATGGCGACCTTAAGGCGAGCCTTCTGCGTTACCTTTTTGCAAGATTTGGCAGCTGAATTGTAGGCTTTCTTCTTTACGGGAACATCCTCTAGTTTTTGGATCTTACATTGAATCCAGAGCTCAGTTGGCTGCTAAGAAGCTTGGCGTCCTCTCCGAGGTGAGACAGTACTTTACACCTCAACATCTTCTCACACTGTATAAAGCACAAGTTAGACCATGTATGGAGTACTGCTCTCACTTATGGGATGGCTCTGCTAAGTATCAATTACAGACATTGGAGTCAGTTGAGAGACGAGCCAGAAGGCTAATCAGCGACAAGACCCTAGTTGATACTCAACTGCAGAGCCTTAGCCTCCGGCGTAGGGTTGCATCGTTGTCAGTGTTTTACCGTTTGCACTTCGGCGAATATGCCCTGGATTTGCATAGCTTAATTCCCCCAGCCCCTTTTTGGCTTAGAACTTCTAGGAATACAGCTTCACGCCATCCACACATGGAAGAAATTCCTACCATACGAACGAAACCGTACTGCGAGAGATTGGAACTCATTACCGGCATCTGTATTTCCTAAGTCATACAATATGATGGTCTTCAAAACCAGAGTAAATAGGTATCTGCTAGGAAAGTGTGCACCACCGTAGATCGCATCAAAGCTCACTAGACTTGAAACGCAAGCCTATTCAATATAAAAAAAATAAAAAAAAAGAAGTATAGCGTATTTTATCCCAATTTTAAAGCCTTTGTAAAGGGTTTGGTTATAATAATTTTATTTTTTACATTTTACTAAAAACATATTTAAATACGAGCCTTTTTTACTTTAACGTAGGTGAGCGTGTACGTTAAATTGGCGCTATCTTTGAAAGGGCTTCACTTTCAAGATAGTAAGTACGCATACACTCTTACCTACTTTTTAATCTTCAAAATTTCAGCTTAACTAAAATGACGTAAGTCTGGGGGTCCTGGGATCTCAGTCTATTTTATTTTATACGCGGAACGAATCTTACTACAGCGTGTGAACTAGCTCATGATGATAAATTATTATCTATATTGGAACTAAGCTTATTATAGAACCTTCTTGATAATGGAAGTACTTGATAATCTGGTATAAATTTACAGTGAATTTGAGAATGAACAGGTTTTACATCTAGAGCAGATGATCTGCCCCCACCTGTACCTATCTATCAAATGATAGTAATAGAGAATATCAGTGCTCGTACCATTATTATTTTGATACAAATTTCTCTTTTCTTCCATACGTTATTTAGACGGATCATAGCTTTTTTTGTTATCCTAATTCGTCTTTTTATCTAGAGGACAGGCGGATTTATTTAGCTAAATTCTACTACATGTACTTTTGATATTTAGTATTTTATTTTTCTATGTTTATGCAAGCTTAACCCAAACATTAATTACAAGATGTAAACATAATAAGCATACACACTAATTTGTGCATAAAAAAATGTGATATATAACATTTTTTTTACACTGGGGGGCCTTATTCAACGACACCTCCCCGGGCCTACGCCGGGGTTAGTCCGCCCCTGCCGCTACTTAATTCAGCTGTATTATTTAAGTGATAATGTGTATGAAAAATACTATTGCAATAAAATAAAATTATTTTTTTTTGTATAAATTGTAGTTTTTATACAAAATTGATTATTTATATATTTAACAAGATTAGACTCTCTTTTCATTATTTTATTTTGTTTATATTTTTACATAGATAATACAGAGCCCAAATTGAACCAGAAGATTAGTACTTGCTGTGGTTTTACCAGAATAAAAAATATAAATATGACACATTTGTCATGTTGACATTTGTCGTTTTTTGTTTGTAATTCGTGTTTCTCTGTTTGGAGGAGTATAATTGTTATTAAATATCATATTTATCATGATTTTTGCTCTATAACAGTGATAAAATGGCGTTTTTAGAGGTAATTTATATTTTTAATATTTGTATTGACAAGTATTTTGTAAATTATTTTGATTAATGTAATTATGTAAAATATTTATTATTCAATAACTATTATTTTATACATAATATAATAAATTATGTGTTTTTTTTATTATTTTTGTTGTATTCAATTTAGATTTACAGTTGGTTTGATAAACTGCAATATAACATAAACTTGTTATAAAATTAAAAGTGCTTAAAGATATATTTTAGCAACATATCTTATTTTTCATAAATTTTCAGTGGCGCCGTTTCACGTTCTTTGATGTACACAGGAATATAGATAATGGAAAAGTTGCTGAATGTCTACAAGTAAGAAATAGAAGAGAGAAATTTATTTAATTTTAAGACACTCTTTTTCCGACTTGCCAATTTTTGAGATATTGGATGTTAAGAGATGCAACTCAACACTGCTTTTACATTGTCTACCAGAATGGAGAAAATAATACAATATAATCCAAAACCAGTTTTGAGAGTCATACAATATGCCACTATTCAATAATAATAATATAATAATAATCTCATTTATTTTTACTATATTTATTTGTTTATTATTATGTACATATAAATGTAACATAACTTAATAGAGCAGTGGCTAATTTATTATTTATTTCCAACATGTAGCAAATATATATGAAATATCCTAACAAGTCCTTATCAGAAAATTAACATTAATGAGCTTATTAATGAGATAAGATTACATTATTAAAAAAAAAAGTATATATATGGTTTGACCTATTCATTTATCAAAATTTTATTGAGGCCTATGTGGTATAGCAGCACAGTATCTGAATGTAAATACAACTTTTATGGATATGATTCCTTTTTAGGGATATAAATAAATTATTTTCATTCTTTCACTCTGGTAACAAAACATCTTACCACTAACATATCTTAAGTCTTTCATGCTATATATAGTGTGCAGTGTGAAGGTAAAATTAAAGAAAATTATAACCTAAAATTGTTTTGTGTTCCAGGATACAAATGTAAGTGTAGCAACTAGTGGGAACAACCATGTGATTATATGTGATGTGACGGGCTGGGCTCATCTTGTATCTCGATCATGGGAGATAACTTCCTTTAAAGCTTATGATTTGACGGTGTCACTTGCTCAGCAACTGCCACATGATCCTTATTTGATAACTATAGGGGTAAGTATACTTTATTTTGAATAAATATATCATTGTTTAATAATTTTTTGATGTATCTGTCTTTGTCATAGCTGGTAATGTTTGTGGAACATAGTGTCTTATTGACATGTCTTATTTTTAATTTTACATCTAGAAATTATTATTTAAAACAGGAAACAAAAATAATATATACAAAAATTTAAAAATATAATAATTTTAATGTCTAAGTGTATGGAAATCTTATCCCAGGTTAATCTTGTAGAAAATAGATTAAATCGAAATTAAATCAAATCAGCTTTATGCTTGTACATATCACCTTGTGTTAAGACACTTCATTTCCCACTTCCCACCAAATTCTGGAGGCATTGCATATTGAGCGGTGGAACTAAAAGCCGTGCTTTACCTCGGTTGCAAATGAAAATATTAAATATTTCGCTTCCCTGAGTAGGAGTCGTATCTACATCCCTCACGCTTATAGTCGATACAATTCGATAGTCATACAATTGTGCTCCTGCGCTCCAACAACATTATCTAATACTAATACATTATTATTGTACTATATGTATTTATATATTATTTTAGGAAATATATTATATTAATTTCAATGTAGCATGCTATGACACCTAAGCTTGTTATAACTTATTTTTATTGTTCTTCATCTGTGAAGGGAGGTTATAAAAAATTCCATAACCCCAAGATAATTGCTTAGAATTATTAGTGAATATATTGTGTTATTTGTTAAATATTACTAAGACAATAAAAATACGGTATAAAATGAAATATAAACATTAAGTACTCCTAAGTGTGGAATAATACTTTTAACATTTAACAAAAAAAAAATACATTTTCAGGAAGATGAAGCTGGTGTAACTCCGTTAATCAAAGTCTGGGACTGGTCCCGAGTAGATAGACATGGTAACCCGCAGTGTGTGAGGACATCCCGGGCTGTCCCCTCTCATATGTATCCTACTCAAGCGACTGCACTTGCTGTACATGATAATAAAGTATGTTTGAGAATTAGAAGAATTAGAATACTCTTAAGCTGAGAAAATTTTAATTCAACTGAATTTTTTCATAATAAACAATTCAATGAATTACTATTTTTGTGTTGACTATAATACTAAATCCAAAGTAGCTTATATTTTTGTTTGGCTATATTAATATTTTTTTTTAGAATCTTCTAGCCGTTGGCTTCCAAGATGGCTCGGTAACGCTATACCGCGGTGATATAGCGCGACAGCGTAGTGGGAAGATGAAAACTTTGCCCGACACTGGCTCAAGTCCAATAACTGGATTGGCTTTCAAGTGAGAAATATTATAACTTGTTCTGTTTTTTTCCATAAACTGATATAAACGTGATGCACACGTGAACACGCAATGTCTTCAGACTTCTCAAACACTCTTGAGAAGTTCTCTATGTACCGTGCTTTATGGGATAAAGCGTGAAAATGATAATTTCTCTTATTAAACAGGGGTGCTGACAAACTGTTCGTAGTGTCTCGTGCATCAGTCATGGTCTGCCACACTGGCAGCGAACGTGTCGCTGTGTTAGACGCTATGGGTGCTTCCCCCGCTTGCACTGTGCTAGCTGATGCACATAGACTCACTGTTGCTACTACTGATGTGAGTATTTAACTATATTACTTTTATTTTCAGCTTCACGCTGTATGCCGTACATAGTCTTGGAAATCTAGTGTTATGACACCAGAGCGAGAAAATGAAAATTATAAATATTTAATTTCCTCGTGTCTGAATCGAACCCACGACTTGTGTCGTTTGCAGTTACACACAGGTTTCTCTACTACTGGCTTCAATTATTTTATATGTTTTAATATAACTAAGGATAGTAAAGTTGCCTAAAACATTGTGATATGACCAAAATTATCTTAGAATGTTAAAAGATGCAGGATTCAAAGTAAATTTTTAGCAAAGTTAGGAATTAGGAAATTTTTGAATTGATTATTTTTATTTTAAATAATGCGAGATTTTTTTAAGTCTTTTGTGTACTGAAGGCTGCCACAGGTACCGAATAGTAAGCAACATCATTATCATGATTTAAAATATTTAAAAATTATTTTAATTAATATCCTGTATTTATTAATAAATCAAAACTATATAAATGTAATGCTTAACATACTTCAAGACATTTATTTTGATATTCTTTTAGGCGATTTACTGCTACACAACAGAAGGCCGGGGTCCATGTTACGCGCTCGAAGGAGAAAAGCTGCGGCTCAATTGGTTCCGTAGTTATCTCGTAATCACAACCAACGAACTGTCCAACAAAGCTTCCAGCTCATCCACCACGCCTAAATCACACCATATCACCATTTTGGATATACAAAACAAATTTATAGTATTTTCCAAGTCATTTGAAGAAATCGATGCGGTGTTAACAGAATGGGGATCTTTTTACATACTAACTAAAAATAAGGAAATGATTTATTTGGAGGAAAAGGATTTACAGTCGAAATTGACTTCGTTGTTTAAGAAGAATTTGTATGATGTTGCTATTAGGATTGCTAGTAGTCAGCATTATGATGTTGAAGGTTTGACGGAGATTTACAAGCAATATGGTGACCATTTGTATAATAAGGTAAAGTATATTAATCAAAAGTATCAATATAAATTATAAAGATATGTGATAACTAATTTTTTTTTATATTTTACTAAAATATTTAAAGATAGCATATATATTTTAAAGTTTTCACTGAATATCAAAATATACATAAACTTTATTTTTCCAATGTGACATGATTGAATATTCCATTTTACCGACTGTCAAAATAAAGCGTGTTGAGTTTTGCCAGTCACCACAATGTAGAATTCAGGTGGAGAGTGAAGAACGGTGTATTTTGTCACTAGATTGTGTTTTGGTTTGTTGTCTCTTCCTACATAAAATAAAACAGGAAATAAAAAAATCGTTTTTGTGGAAACATTCCATTGTCGATTAGTTTGTAAAACATATACATATATACATAGAAATTCTAATACAATTATATTTTGCTGTGTAATATATATTCAACATTTATTCACAGGGTGACCTCAAAGGTGCTATAGACCAATATGTAAAAACGATTGGTTGGTTAGAAACTTCATACGTAATAAGAAAATATCTAGAATCTAGACACTTAGAGCCTCTTGTCCAATATTTAGAAGAACTACATAAAAAAGACTACGCAACAGAAGACCATACGACATTATTACTAACTTGCTATGTGAAAATAGATCAGCACGATCATCAAGGAAAATTGAAGGAATTCATCAATTCTAAAGATAGGACTATTGATTTTGATGTAGATGTCGCTATAAAGGTGGGTTGTTAAAATGTTGTTTTAATATTATTTACTTCTAGGATGGGTTGTCAAAATCTTTTTTTTAATATTACTTACTTCTGTACTCAAAAGGAACAAAAGAAACCCTTATAGAATTTTGTTGTCCATCGTGAAGATCGCGTGGAGTTATGAAGCTGATAACAATATTGAATATTCAGGTCTATGGTCTCTTAAATCATAAAAAAGTCAATACATTGTCAATTGCATAAATGCTAGGAGCATTTATGCAACCTGAGATTGTCAACAGTTTTTTACGACGTTTAAAAAAACAGCCACGTTTATAACTTGTATCAAATAAAAAAATGGCTAAGTGGTAGTCACTTGGCCTGTCTGTATGATTATACAAAATGTACTTAGTGGGGGAAAATTCGCTTTCCTGAATTACTGACAAACGTGCGGCTTCGCCAGCTTATACTTATTATATTATTATATATAACCTAAGGTTGTTCGACAAGTATCTGTGGACGACGCCTTGTCCCTAGCGTCAAATCACAAACGTCACGACTGGTATCTAAAAATAGTAATAGAAGACAAAAAGGAATACAAACAAGCAATAAATTATATAGCCGACTTGGAATTTGATGATGCCGACACTTATATGAAGACATACGGACATAAGTTGATACAGCATGAACCTGAGGAAAGTACTAAGTTGCTTAAATGTAAGTGTTTCATTTTAATATAGTGTAATTTATTGAGTTTTTGCTTTGGAACTTAGTTTTAATACACTTTATTCCCCATAAAGACACTCCGTTCCCTATTTTTAGCCGAATTCTTGAGGCATTGCGTGTTAAGTAGCGGAACTCAACACTGCGCTTGCCTTCGCTTTGCCTGGTACCAAAGACCTGTCTTATTTACATATAAATCACTATTACCAAAATAAATGTATATTTCAGTACTTTGCACGGACTACAAACCCCGGTCCTCCCTACTAGTAGACGAGAACACCCTTTCAGGAGGACTCCGGGAACCCGACAGAGCAATACCAGACGACTTCATACACATGTTCCTAAGTAATTCGGAACGCCTGATAGATTTCTTGGAACATATGATCAAATCGGACCCGAATTGTTCGAACTTAGTGTATAATGCGCTTATTGAGCATTATATACATGTTTGGTGAGTATACTTGTCTTTGTCTTCTTGTATACTTGTCTTCTTGTCTTTGAAGTCGTCGTGCATAACGGATCAGCGACTGTAAAAGCGATGGTATTGGGTTCGATACCCACTTACAGGGGAAATAATTATTTTTATTTTCTATCTTCTCTCTGAAAAAAAAACACCAACGTCACGACTACGTCTACCTAAATCAGTAAAGGTCTATAAAGATCATTTTGCCGCGATGGCGATTTGTGAGATGAATATATTTTTTATCCTGAGATAAATTTAATTTTTTTTGTCTATTTCAGGAAGTCGTCAGAGAGTGACAAGAAGGTTTATGAATCTAAAATATTGTCGATATTGAAGGATCCCGATGCCAATTACGATAAGGACCAAACGCTCATTATTTGTCAAATGTTGGGATTTAAGAGTGGAATTCTCTATTTGTATGAAGAGAAAAAATTGTAAGTTTTGAATTTTAAGTTTGAAAAAATTAAAATTTTTAGTAGGTAGTAATAAATTAAATATTTATTTAATAGCTAATATTACTAATATGTAATAAGAATTACACCCGTGAAAGCTACCAATTTTCCTGTAAAGTGAAACTATAAAATATACACTATAAAATATATCATCGTGCTTGATTACAATAAAGGAGCTGAGTTCATTTTCCTGTGTGACATCTATTTTTTGCAATATAGTGCTTCAATAAAATCTTATGAAATGTTTGCCAGTGCAATATGAAAAAAATGCGGACCTGTAGAGACGCAGCGGCACAACATATAAATTTACTGTAAATTTGCAGTTGTGAGTTCGATCGCCGCATAGGATATTGCTTGCAGTTCCTCGCTCTGGTAATAAGACTAAGCGCCACAACTCAACACGCAATGTCTCGAAAGTTGGGTACGCAAGAAATACGCGGGAAACGACGTGTCACAGCAGGTTTTTTCTGCCTACCTTCCTAAACCCTAATGACCCTCTCCCCAGATGGCGCGCCCAAATATCCCTCCACATGCGCGGCTCAGTCTCGTCGGGCGCGTCGCGCGCGCTGGATGTGTGCCGACGGCGCGGCGCCGCGTGCCCACGCCTGTGGCTCGACGTTCTTTGGGCGCCGCCGCCGCCCGCCTGCCTGCCCGAGCTGTTGAGGGTTGTTGGTGAGGATGTGATACTGTATACTCGTAATTTGCTTTAAATTCAATAAATACTCTAGGTATTGGATCGTTCCTCCAAACTATTCGACGAATTGACGGTATAGGGTTCGGCCAATAGCATACTATACAATCCTTGTGCTAGTTGCTGGTATTATTTAGCCGTAACTTGTTGTTGTAACTTGGCCGTAACCTGTATAGTACAGTCGACGAGTTGAACCGCTTCTTACATTTGAATATTTTCTTCCTTAGTGAATAGCTTCAAGACGGTCACGAGTTGATCGTACCGCAAATATTTGTAAACTTGCCCACTTCATATAAGGGATATGTGAGCTAAGATTTGAAGTATTATATTTAATGATATCCATGATATTAAATTATCATGTAATTTTGTGTTAATTTTTTGTGGAAAATAATAAACTAATATTTGAAATGCTGACTAAGCGATCAACATTAGTTGTATTTAAAAAGTATTTTTTCTGTTTGATTATTTGCAGATAGCGAAAAGCTTCTTTCTCCCATTCTAGTCATCGATTGTTTAACCAGCACACCCTCTTATACCCTTGGAGATGTACGCAGGTAAATATCAATAGGATGAAAGTATTAGGATTATTAATTGCCATAAGTATTTTCGAAGTTATTAATTATGATGATAATTACTTCTCATCTACCGCATTTCTGTTTTTCCTTTTAATATTTTTTTGGTTATTGAATTATCCTTCCAGTTATTTAATGGACGTCCTAAAATCAGAAGATGAAGTAATAACGCGAGAGCAAGAGTTATCAGCGAAATACAAAAGTGAGATAGAGAAAATGAAGGCTCAAATACAAATGATACAAAATGAACCTGTTACATTCCAAAGTTCGAGATGTGCGATTTGCAACAGGCCTTTGGAACTGCCCACTGTGCATTTCCTTTGTCAGCATTCGTTTCATGAAGAGTGAGTGATCTTGCTTTAATAATATTTTAGTGTGTTTATATATTCTTGAATGTGAATATATCATATCCTTTTTTATTTTAATTTATATTATTATTTCTTAATAGTTTAACGTTGTATCTCGCACACAGCAGGCTAGGCATAGGGAGCCTAGTATTAACGTTTTCCATTTTATTCTTTTCCGTCGCCGTTTTCCATTTTCCGCCGAATTCTGAAGGCATTGCGAGTTGAGTGGCGGAACATTTTTAAATTTAACATTTCCTCGTGTGGGAATCGAATCCACAATCTATCGCGTTTACAATCACACGAATGATTTTTAACTGAACCTACACTTCAGACGAGAGTTAAAATTAGGAGGATGCAATGTCTGGTGTAGGGCAGTTGATATATTTTTATGTTTAATTTTTTCTCTACTTTTAGTGATCACTCAATACTCGATGCAAACCTTAGGTTAAGCCTGACGAACTATAATTAAATATTTTAATTTTACAAAGCTATGGTAAGGCAAACCAATTTGATTTCTCATTTTGGAGAAAAGAGTATTAACTCTACTAGTGCGACCGTGAGTGCTTGTGCTCTAGTACTAACACAACCTTGAATACTCAAGTTACGTTATATATACTACTACTAGTGACACCTTGTGTGCTTTAGGTGCGTTCACACTAGATTGATTGTATTGTTATTAAGAGTAAAATGTATTTATATATACTTTTTGATGATATTAATTGAATACTTCAATTCAATACATATAAGTGTTAATTAAATACATAAGAGTCTTGATCACTTATATGTATTGAATTCATTTTTAAAAACTACTTCCTCATCCTCCAGCTGTTTCCAAACATACTCGGAGAGCGAGCGCACGTGCGTGGCCTGCTCGCCGCCTGCAGCGCCCGCGCCCGCCCCCTCCGCCCACCCCGCCGCGGAGGCGCTCCACGCGCGGCTGCACGCCGACCACGACCCGTGAGTACTTGTACACCCTGAGTGACTAGTCTTATATTTTCTTACTTATTCCTATTGAAAACTGAAAATATTTCAATAAATATTCGTATAGTTCAAGCGGGTGAAGCCGCGTCCGGGTCTACTAGTAAATTATATTATAAAAAGAAATAATATTCAATGATAGATAAATAAAGAAACACCTGTTTATAATTTGTCTCAACTCTAGACTTGACCTTGCGTCATTAATTTATTCGAAACCGGAATCGCGGTCACGCCATACAGGCTTCTAATTTACGAATAACTTGAAATTTATTAAATTTTAACAAAAGAACCTACATATCGTTCATTTTGTTAATTATCGCTCATAATAATTGTATTGTAGGTCAGTCTACAAATATAAGGAGGCCAGTCGTGGTGCAAGGGCATAAGCGTGCGACTGTAAATGCAACAGTGAGGTTCGACTACCACTCGAAGAAATTACATTTTTCATATTTTAATTTTTAAATGCATTTATTTTAAACGATTTATAATTTTGAATATTTGTGGTAGTGGACAATTATATACATTCTTTTTTCTAATTGCATAATATTTATATTTCTGTTTCGTTTTAGTGATATTAATTATAATACAAAAAGTTATTATTAATATATTGAATAATCTTGCTAACATTAATTATATTCAGAAATTGAACCCGAGACCGTCGCTGCAAAATAAGACGACTATAGTATTATAAAAATATTCGCATAATAAATATTAATAAATATGAAATTTAGGGCACGTCCAATAAAACTAGTTTTGTCGAACTGATAAAAATATTAAATAATTCGTAAATTTCAAACTAGATTGAAATCTTCTCGGCCTTTCTTTTACACCTCAATGTCAGTTGAAGTCTTGTTGTGAATACTCGCGTTGTTAATTCCTTATGTAAAGTTATTATGTTGTAAATTATTATCGAAATTTGATAAGAGTTAGGTTTTTGTGGATTTTTTTAAATGGCGCTATATGTTGACAATATGTTTTCTCCTTTCTCTTGGTGTTTCTATAATGCGGCTGATGATGGATATGAAAGGTCTGAGTTTATCATTTCCTTTAGTTAACTAATGGTGCTATAAAAAGTTTCGTTAACAATTATCGTAGTAAATATTTAATTTAATCGTTTGGTTTTTTTTTGTGTGCCGAAATTAGTGAAAAATATCTGGCTATTATAAAAATAGTGATCATGTGGAACTTATAAGTGCTAATAATATTATTATAGATGATGTACCTAGTAAATTAATAAATGTGTTTTGTAAGTTATTATACTGCCGTTTTCTTTTTGGTGGTTTTAAGAAAAAATATAACCGTTTTTAATATATGTTTCGATAAAAATATATATATAATATGATCCTTCTTGTTTGATATTAAAATTATATATTTGACTTAATATTACGTGTTCAGTAATATTGTTTTCGTTATCGTGCCATTGCCATTATAACAATGCGATGGTTGCTATACGCACGTTGTTATTAAATGTTTACTATGGCACAGTGTCTCTCTATACACATGATAGTTAAAGGTTCAATCCACGTAGTCAATAATAGAAAATATTGTACTTTAAATAAGTATTGCAAATTAATAGATGAATGCTATGTAATTTATTTTTATTTACTATATAAGTTATGTAATGTAATTATGTAGTAGGTTAAAGGATAACACTCTATATTTTTGTATTATATTTTAATTAACATAAACTAGTTTATTATTAAAAATAATCAAAATATTTCTTACATCAATAGATGTATCTTATGAAAATTAGAAATATTAAATTAAAATACACTGACTCCATGATATAATTTTACTCGGGCGACAAACTCGCTCAACTCGCGACAAAGTCAGTACGTTGGTTGGTTTAGCTTTATGCAATTCATATATATATATATACATGAAGACCAAAGGGCGCCCAAATTATTTTAGTGTTCGGATTATTGAATTAGTTAATAAAACCTTATATTAAAAGAATCATTCAAAACAACATTAACGATTTATATCTCTTAATTTCCAGCTTCGCGGTAGTCTCAGAATATTTCGGTCGTGGCCTCTTCAACAAGTTAACAGTGGTCACGGAGCCCCCTGAATCCCCGACCCCCGCCGTGACCGCCGCGCCCTCCATCCCGAGCACTGCGCTATCGCAGCCTAACGCCTTAACGTATGGTCCTGGCGCTGAAGCTAAGATAAGATTGCAGGAAGGACAGAGTAAACAAGGTAGGTGTTATTTAAATGATATTTACTAATACTAATGTGACCGCGCCGCCTCAGCCACTGCACTCATACACCCTAGTTTAAAATATGGACCTGGAGCTTCAGCTCCAGCTAATCTAAGATTGCAGGACGGGCAACACAAACAAAGTAGGAAACTGTAGTTTTTTAAATGCTATTTAACTGAATCACGTACAGCAGGATAGGTAGGTAGGCATAGTGAACCTAGTGTTAAGAAACTCCATTCGACACGCAAAATTGTGGATCTGGAGCTGAAGCTTAGGACGAGAGAGAATTGCAGAATCTTTTTTTATTTTAGTTGGGGCTTTACGTTTTTCTTACATACCAATCATTTAAATATTGTTTTTGTTTTCACATTACAGTATTCGTACCAAATACTTCAAAACAAGTAGCACCAAAAGGTACCACAGTGATACCAGTACCGGAGGGCAGGATGCGAGTTATCGAGCAGCAAAGATACAGCTCGAGTCTAGAAGCGAATCTAACCAGATTAGAGCCTGAAGTACATAAAAAATCACCTTTCGCTTCGCCTTTAACTTCTAAAAAGGAAATCAAAATATCGTCAGTCATAAATGAAAGTAAAAACCCCTTTGACGACACTTACGATGAATCGAAAAATCCTTTTGCAGATGAATCTAATGATGCATCAAATCCTTTTGGTGAAGATGATGATTATGATAAGAATTTGAACCCGTTTTCTTGAGATGAGGTAGAAATATGGAATCGTTGTCTTGAAATAACGGTTCATAGGAACTTATTTATTATGCGCTTTAATAGTCTAATTACTCTACGCAATATGTTTATATTATAAATAAGTGTATAATGTATTGATTGTATATCTCAAGTAGTGTTCTTTTCGTTAAAATTTGTGTTTTTATTATTTTAATCTTTTTTTGGCTAATTGTATTTTTGGAATTTGTTTTGAAAGTTTTATGGATGATTATAATATATAATAGGCATCAAAGAATATTCAAATAAACAATGAATCCATTATGTTTATGTTAAATTTAAAATAAAAGATTTATAACATTATTATTGGAGTACTTTTGTTAGTTATTGTAATTCATGAAATATTTTTAATTTTCTATTAAAATTAACCCTATTAGTCCATATTGGTGCAGTCAGGACACTATCTGACTACAGTATAAACAAATCACGCCGATAAGTTACGTTACTCAATACGCAATACTGTGGAAAGTGAAGAATTAATTGTTTTGACACAATATTTCCTCTACCACATTGCTGACTCTGCTAGGCGGGATAACGCGGGAAGAATAAAAACTTTTCTTACATGCTTATAGTTGTGGGTGTCTGCTCTACACATGTTCGTACTAAATACCGAAAAAAAAATGCAGTGAGCATCTGAGATGCAGAGATTTATTTATTAAAAAGATAAGTTAAAAAAATATTTATATAATAATGAAGTAAAGGCGTTGTGCTCAATATTTGTGTACATTAATTATTTTTCTATTAACATGCACTTTTTATTAAAATATAATATTGCTTGGATCTCTAATACATATTATACCCATATTATTTATGAATACACATTCCTCTATATTATAAAGGTATTTTGTTTATCCACAGCATTATTTAGTTTAAGCAAATTGTAACTAATATTATTGTGATAAAAATATAAAATAGTAAAATATATGTCAATTTGTTTTTATTTATTTTACTTTTATATGGATATAGGTCTCTTGACATGTTTTTTTCAAAAACAGTTTTTCTAAAAGATTAAATCTGTTGTGGATTGTAAATATCTGATTTTACTAAAAATTTTAAACTTTCAATCTACTGTTACTTTAACTAAAGTATATAAATTAACATTTCAGAAAATTATTCATCATTAATCATAAATTACTTAAAGTTAATGTAAAATCTGTCATAAAACTATTTAATTCATTACATAGCATTTATTTTGCGTAATATATAATAAGTAGACATTCACAAAATAAGACAATCCATTATATAATAACCTGAGATCCCACCGTTGAAACCTGCACCTATCAGTTTTCTTAATTAAACCTATATTAATGAATAATACATGATTAGTAGAACAGGTTACACCTGGATTGCCTGGAAGAATCCTGCCGAAAAATGTTTATCTATAGTAAAAAATAGCCAACTTATTGATATTTGCAGACTCTTGGTCATAAACCGTAAATAGCGTTTATTAGTCGGCATTATTGGCGGATTTTCTTCGAATTTATTTTTGCTAACTTAGTATTGTTTATTATAATTTTATTATAATAAACAATTTCTTTCCTATGCAATTTTTTAAAAGTTGCGTGAGAAAAAAAGATTGCGGCAAGCGTTGTCAAATCAAACAAGCAGAGGACGAAGAGAGAGAGAGAGTTCATTGAAATGTATTTTTCAATATAATTAAAAAAAAATTTCTGCAATAATGGTCACCCTTCATTATATTAAGGGAACATGATGTATATGTATTTATTTATTTCTTTATTTATATTTTAGGGAAACACAGAATACAAAATACACAAACATTACAAATTTAAAAGATGACACACAATCCAATTAAGTTTCCACATACAATTTATAGATACAAACAATAAACACAAGATAAAATATACTACAAAAATTACAAGTTACATTATGAAAAAAAAAATCAATTTATTAATTCAATACATACACACACACACATATATATTTATCAAATTAAATGAAATAATCCAATTTGCACCATACAAAATGAAATATACATCATTTATATAAATTAATCACAAGTACAGCAATTTATTAGATTTTTTTTTAAAACATTGACATCGGTAATTTTGAAAATATCAATATTGGCAAACAATTTATCATAGCTGGTGCAGGCTCTATTGACAAAGATATTTTGTGCATGCTGGCTTCTAGTAACGGGTGTATTAAATAGTAATGGATTACGCACAGATCTTCGCGGGCATCTGAAATTAATGCAGCTCAAAAGAAACGGGGAGTTCATATGATTTTTAATTATCTTAAATAATAAAAGTTGGTCTCTAATTAATCTTCTATTGGCGAGTGATAATACTTTAAAACAATCGTTAGCCTCATTTAAGGTTTGTTTTTTAAAATGTACAAATTTAATGAATTTATTTTGAACAGTTTCTAAC
>JAAIXI010000227.1:2417229-2437388 GCA_013403645.1 Heliconius nattereri | reverse complement strand
GGTTGATAGACTGAATTGAAATATTTGCTAAAAAGGTGACAAAAATCCTCACCTCCAGCAGCAACAACATCATTATAGAACATGGTATCAGGGAAACAATTAGATGTTATCTTTGATATAACAAATTTCCAACAATATTTACTGTTTCTTTTAATTTGAAATTCAGCTTTATAAATGTAATTCTCATAACAAACGATTTGAATATTCTTTTGTCTATTGCGTAATAAGCTGAAAGAATCATAATCCACGAGTCTATTGTATATTTTCCATTTTTTATGATATCTAAGTTTTTCTGCAATAATTTTCTTTAAGGAATTAGAATACCAAAACGGATAGCGATATCCACAGACGGTTTTATTGGGTATCATATTACAGATAATATCATTTATGGTTCCATAAAATAGGTCCACTGCATTTGTAATGTCAGTCTCATCAAGCAAATCTAACCAATCCAACTCAGCTAAAAGTTTATTAATTTCGATATAGTCTGCAATATGAAACATACGCACAGTACGAGAGGGAATAGAAATTTTACGAGATGTGTAATCGATCTTAGGTGAAATGCTTAAAGTAGGATGGTGTGTGTCTTCGGGTACCAAAGGATCGTTACACCTGGTTACCGAACATTCACAATTTCCAATCACTAAATGTATATAAATATATATTATGTATGTATATTAATAGCTTATAGTAGATCGATATTTGTAATCATTTATTTAATTAGATAATTTAGTTGTTTCAAAATGGTAATTTAAATTAATAAATAAATATTAGTATTTAGAAAATAGATTTTGCAAAGACTCAATATTATAGATTTTTTATTTTACTTGAGAAATAAGGATGATTTCATCTTTAAATAGTTTTTTGCGTGTACGTGATATGATTAAAATCATCATTTAACAGGTGAACAAATAGAATAAACATTGATTTTAAGATTGACCTTCTATTATATAATATTGTACTTTAAAACATAAGACAGACCGCGCATTTCATCGTCTATTCTCATAGTCAAACGAAGCCGGAATAAAATATTGCAAACGCTGGCAACCCCTGTTTGCGGCAGGAATTTTCCAGGCAACCTTGTTTTATAGTGTTCAGAAAAAAATAAGCTTTAATTTGATATATAATTCATTAAAAAAACACATGAGTGCAAATTATTAACATTTCGTGACATGTTTAAACCAGGCAACCCTAGACTTGCGGCAGACTGAAAGCTGGCAACCCTTCATTTTCCAATTCATATGCGATTATCTTTCAAATGATGTGCGATTCATATAAAAGACGTATGAGTTAAAGGTGATTGCGGCAGGATTCTTCCAGACAACCCAGGTGTAATCTGTTCTACTAATCATGTATTATTCATTAATATAGGTTTAATTAAGAAAACTGATAGGTGCAGGATTCAACGGTGGGATCTCAGGTTATAAGGGATAGAGGATGGGTAAAAGAAACAACAATCTGGAAATTTTCAAAGCATTTTATTTATGACCTTTAACACTGTGTATAATATATTTTGATAGTACATTTAGAGCAATGAGTAATATTACCAATTATTACATTGTTCTTATTTTCATAAATCGAATGAAATTCATAAATTATATATAGAATATAATTGTTCAAATATCATCCTCGTCCAACAGACAACAATCACTATCCGATCACAAGAAGCGGTATGCCGGTACGGGACGCGGCATACCTCGAGTATACCTCCAGTATACCTCGTGCGAGCCTCGCTGCTCGACCACCAGCTCCCCCAACATACCAAACAACTAATACTTAAAATTAAATTACACGAAACAGTGAAACGTAATTTTAGAAAACAGCTATTTCTATAAAAATAACAGTATAGCTTTAGAGTACACTCTATAAAAATATATATAATCCAGCTTAAGCTGTCATCTCTAATTTAAAAAGATCTTTTTGGAACTAGAAAAATATAACTAAAAAGCTATGCAAAAGAAGATCTTCGAAAGAGAACTTAAATATATCATATAATACCTGCTTACTATTTAACTAGATAAACACCATTTTGCTATGCAAAATACATTACGCTAGTAGAAAAAAAAGGGAATTTACAGCTTTGGAATGTTACAAATAACTGACTAGAAAAGAAAAGTATAATAAATAATATATCTGTAACATATTCGACTTGTTTATTTATTATCCCTGCAGTAGTACGGTGTTTACAATACGAGAGTTAAATAGCGATATCTATATCATATTATATTTGTAGAATATAACGAGATCGTTAACGTCGTTAATCGTTAACGTTACGTTCATAATTTTTAAGTTAATGAAAGGACGTAAGTAACGGGTAACTGAAGCACGTCGTCAAAATCCTCTATGGCCGCAGCCACGGGGCAAGTTTAGTCTACGGTGTCAGGAAGTAAACAATCTTGACGACATATATTGTATTACTTAACTTTAAGAAATATCATAACACACAGCGTGACTAAATTTGGTTAATACTTCAGATCTTACATCTATTTTTGTCTATTCTAAATTATTATCTGGATATTTTAGTGTTCTGCCGAGAATTCGTCTACGGTTCATGGTGCAAGCCGGTGACTGGACTTTAAACGTAGAAAGCGATGAGATATATTTTTTTCCTAGTATTTCCGAAAATCATATCAAACCAACTATTCAAAGAACATATATTTACAATCACTAAAATTTATCTTAAGCTTACAAAGTTGTCATGACATAGAATTATATAATACGATTTATATCGAAATAAGTCACCTAGAAGCGATAGTCGAGTGACGATTATTTATTTAACATTCATCGAAGCGGTAACGAGATTAAGAATCTTTTGGGATAATATACCGAGAGCTAGAAACGAAGGGACAGACGGTTATTATAAAACTATAGTCACATCAATTAGTCTAGCTACTGTGATACATTGTCAATATTACAATGAACTAACGACCTGTCGAGCAACTGTGGAGTTAAACACCGAAACATTAACAAACTACTACGTGGTGATTGTTCGCGGCACTTCAGATGCAGCAGCAGCTGCAAATGCAGCTAGGGTTGCCGGACGCTTCCCACAAATCGTAATAAAATTGTATAAATTAATTATGATTTAAAAGGAAGCTAATGTGTCAGTGGCAGCCCTAGCTGGTCCACGTGTCTCTATGACACGCGAGGTGCCTGCAGAGCACATGACTAGACTTTCGGAATGTGTGACAACACTAGCGGACACGCCGGCACATTAACCTACTTTATACAATCTGTTCAATAAAATTATCATCAATTACAATCGTAACGAATTAAAACGTAAATATATTAAATAATTTCAGTTGAAGCTTCAATTGTCTCGAAACGCGTTGGTCTACTAACTACGATGCCATTAAATTATACATATATGTATTTACAAAAAATGAAACGTATGACGTCACGCAGACTCGCCCGCCCGGGATTGAGCCACAATAGCTTACGCCCTATAGTACTATTTTGTCCGGGTCATACGTATATACAAGGTAAATTACATTAATAATGAATGTATGTATGTATGTAACTTTAGAGAAAATCTATATCGATATTTCAATAATTTGCCGTTTCATATTAAATTTGATGTTGTTCCTCGTGATGCGTTATGGAGCCTAGAGAGACATCGCCGACATATTTGTGCGCAACATTTGACTTAATGCACATACTATATTTTCTTTTTATTATCTAAGGGGAGGAATTTTAAAACACTTGGCATAATATACTCGATGAGTAAGTCCTTGCACCATCACAACAAAAACTTAAAACTAGCTAGGCTTAAGTTATTTTTCGAAAATTATACAACTTTTCAGCAGAAAGAGTAACAAAGGCAAGATTTAATCAGCTATTTCTCATAAATACAACGCATTTTTTTTAATATTTGGCAAGAAACTTTAAAACAGTTGGTGCAAAGACCGTAACATTTATACACTGTCAAAAATACACAGATAAAAAACTTATTGTAAAAGTTGTGCGCCCTACGATAGATATTAAAACAGCCCACTTTAAAGGTCCAATGAAACTTTACATACTGTTGATTAAAACATTCTTGTAAATATATTTAAGTACCCCATTCCCACCATCGGTGCACCGGTTTGGTCCCAACTCACACGACCGCGTTTAAAACTATTTGAAACATTGTAAAAGATATAACAACATATAAATCACGCTATATATATATATTACGTATAGACCGTATTTCGCATCAAATGCCATCATATATAATAAAATATATATTATATTGTTAATAATAATAATAATTGGGATATGCTAAATTAATTGATTCATTTGTATATAATTTAGAAGGACAATTATATACTATATATTTATTTATATGGTCCCGATAAGGACAAATGTTTCAGTGGCTAGTTATATACTTCAGGGCCACGCTTGTAAAGGAAACTAATTTATTATTTAAATATTACAATTTCCGACGACAGGTTTCTTTTTTTCTTTTTTATTATCTTTTCTCCTTTACCAAACCAGTCACAGAGTTTCCCATGCATATGTATTGCAACTTTTGCTCGATAATTTACATTTATTTTATCATTATTATGCTGTTTGAGATGATTATTACCATATGAAATAAAAATTACCAATTTTAATATAATTCTAAGCTGAATGCATTCTGTGTACGCTTATGTCTTCAACTCGTCTGCAATAATTAATTAATAATAAAAACATTTATAAATAGAACCTTATAAACGTACATGATTGATATGCATTCAGCCTACAGGTGAAACAATTTGACATAAATGAGTTTATTTTATCAAACAATAAAACGTACGCTTCAATTGTATGCATGTATTTATTATACAAAATATAATAATACTGATACATTTACATACATCTCATTTACGTAAAAAAAATCGATTTCTTTTCCATCGATCGTTCAACACTATCAACAGGAACATCAAGCGATAGTATGAAATTAAAATCGATTTTCGATTATCCAGCAAAAGTTCAGGGGGATCGTTTTAATATCTGTTCGCGGTGCGCATCGCGGGGAGGGGCCTGTGCGCGTATATCCGCTTGTCGGCGACGGATTTAAAAAACGAGGATAGACTCCATTGTGAGGGTGCCTCATGCGAGGGCGGGCGCGGGGGCAGGGGGGCCGTCCGCGCGGGGGGGCGGCGAGGGGGGCCTGCGCCGTGCCGACCGCGACCTGCGCCGGAACACCTTCACGCGTGTATATACATATGGACCGAGCTGGCTCCGTTTATATGTATGTCTACGGTTATATTATGTACACCAACACGCTGTATCCCGCACATGCCGCGGTGTAGGCAGAGGGGACCTAGCTAGTGTTAAAACACGTCGTTCCCCACACACCGCTCAATTTTGAAGAACGTTGCGTTTTAAATGGTAGATCTCAACATCGCACTTTATCTTTTAGCAGAGCAGAGAGATGAATATAATTTATTTGCTCAATAGGGAATCGAACCCACAAAAGTCTATAATATGTTTAAAAACTGCACCATAGATGGTTTTTGAATCGATTTGAAAACAAACAGGATAAAAGTACATTTCCAAATTCAGAATCTTTTTTTTTTTATTTAAATAAACCAGCACATAAATGTATAATTCTGCAAACAAACGAATAGTTATTACCGTCTCGAACGGCAAGATTTGAAATTTATGAAAAACATTAGTATATTTCGAAGTGATAAGAAGCATGTCTTACCTGATCTGTCCGGCGAGGAGCGGGTTGATGGCGTAGAGCCAGTCGTGGACCTCTTTGTCACCCAGCGTCTGCAGCAGGTAGCCGCGCTCCTTGCTCACCACGCTGTAACATAACATTCTTGATAAATTACTATTCTTAGCTATATTCTTTATTCAAATAGGCAATTATTATAAGCACTTTCGAATCGTCGAATGAACAAATGAACAAAAAGCTACCACCGGTTCGGAAGGCAGTTCTGCTGAGAAGAGCCGGCCAGAAACTCAACAGTTAATGCTGCGAGTCCAATTGGCGAGGCTTTTACAGTGACACCGCGAGGGATGTTTAACAGTTCAACATATAGCTACAGTATAGTGAACAAGTAGTGGCCGCTCTGAAGTTAGTTGTAGATGGGATTATTTTCTTTTCTTCCCTTATTTCGTAAGCAGGTAAGTAAGAACTCGTTCGTTACCTGAAGGTGTTGGGCATGCGCACCATCTGCTCCTGGTCCTCGGAGTATTCGACGTGCGCGTGCGCCAGGTTGATGACGGCGCGCTCCACGGGGTCACGCTCGTCGCGGTAGATGAACACGTACGGCCGGCGCACCACCTGCACGAAAACAGGTAACGAAAATATCCATAATATATAATTTCGATGCATCTTTATGTATGAATTAAATGAATGTATGAATTAAACCATATAGTATATGGTATAGGCAGCCATAGGGTATAGGCACAATCTAGTTAAGAATCCTCCACCTTTTCACCCTGAAGTTAACCATAGGCTGTGCAAATCATATTTTATGTATTTGTCAAACTTTTACTTATTTTTATCTCGAGTATTCATTCGACACAAGCCACTCACCAGCCACCGCTTCTTCCATCCGTGCGTCCCATGCTGCAGCACGTTGAGGTACCCGCGGCGGGCCACGGCGGCCGACACGCGCACTTCCTCGCAGTCGGGCACGAACAGCGCCCCGACGGGCGCCGGCGCCACGGAGCCCCATCCACCCGCCGCCGCCGCCTTCTCTAGCAGCGCCCGCTCCGGGGAGCATAGTCTGGGAGTATTATAGCACTGTTACTTCATACTAAAGATATATAGAAAGAAAGATATAATAGAAAGTTATATTTATTTAAGGCCGTCGTGGCGCAGCGGCACAAGGGCTTATTTTTTCATTTCCTCGAGTGGGATCGATCTCACAACCTGTCGCGTCTATAATCTTCGTAGTCTGAACATATTAATTTAAGCAGGCGAAGCCGCGTTTCAGTCGCTAGCATGTATCGTATAGGGTTATTTGACTCACTCAAAGCTGCTTGCACTGTGTATCGAGGACAGCAGGCTGGGCGTGCTAATGTCGGCCGACACGCCCTCGTCGACCGGCGTAGCAGGCGATACTGCGGCTTCCACTTCTTTGTTTGCGCCTATCCGCCCTAAATATCAAAATATATGTTATATATCAAAAATATATTATGTAATTAACATTTAGTAATAAATTCCAGGATTATAGAAATATTCGAAATTCATTTAATTATACCTTGTTTAAGAAATCAGAATCTTTTTTTACATCTATTGGCCTTGTATAACACTATCAGAAGACACAATAGACAACTATAAAATAAAATGTCGAAATACTTAAATAAAAAACAATAACAATTCTAACCTTGTATAAGTTTAATATATTTAGTGGATAGTTCCTTCTCGCGCGGACTCATGTCCCACGGCTCATACAGCTCGTCCCGCGCGTGCGCGCACTCCGCTGCCTTCGCCGCCTTAGCCGCCATGTTGCTTACCTCCTATTTACGAGGAAAATTATGTTATATTTTTTGTTATATGGATTGTAATTATTATTATTTATCAATAAAATGGATATTAAGACCCTTTTTTTTTTAATTTCAACAGCTATATAACAGTGTAGAGACATGGAGGTTTGGAGATAGCAGAATTTAACATCGCACTTTGTAGCAAGCAAGTACCAGAACGAAGAAATAAAATTAATTAATTCCCTCTAAGTGGTAATCATATCCACGATCGTTTCGTGCACAGTTTTTGTTCTTATTTGTAATTATATATTTTAAAGTTATATCAGTAGAAGTACTAGTATTAATTAGTTAAATAATCATATTGTAGCAAAATAAATAAATATTACCTTTTCGGTTTTGGTGAAATCGTTAGGAGCCACAGTGTTCTCATGTCCGTGTCGCAAACGTTCGCGCAAAGCCAGGAAATGTCGTGTCCTTCCCACTTGCTCCAATCGAGTCATCTTTTCTAACTCCCACTGGAATTTAATACAGATTAGTAAATCCCAATTAAATTAGTTCTTCATTACTATTAAGTTGTAACAGAATAAAATTTAGGTAAAAAAATTGCTAAGAAAATCATTTTGCATCTAGAGAAAGGCCAATAAATATGATAAAATAAATTTAGAAAAAATTTTGAATATTTAAATCTATTATGAAAATTGTTATACGTAGATAAATAAAGCTAAATAGGACGAATAAAAACATGATCAAGCGTGTGTTTGTGTAAAAATACTTTTGTAAAGTGAACAGTAATGTTACATTATAAGCTTTTGTAGGGCAAATGAATCATAGAATAGGAATAAAGAGAAAAATTAAGGGCGATTCCACATTAAATTCACAGAACAAAATCTCGATAATCTAGGACGTTATAGACATACACATTTTAAAAATATATGTATTTCTTTTCTTTAAAAAATGTCTATATATACATGTAGATACGCCCTTATACAGATAATATAAAAAACTTCATAATACACTAAATATATAATCTATAACTGCGTGAATGATGAGTGGACCAGTAACAAGTACACAAATTACTTTTCAGTAGCTATTTAGTACGAATGAATATAAAAAACACCAAAATGGATGATTGCGCACATACTAAATAGCTAAGGAAACATATTTGTGGACCTGGAGTCTATCGATAACGTCCAGCGGCCAATCATAGAACAGTTTGCGCCAGATACGTTTCTGTTTGAGTAGAAAAAAAACAAATTGTTAATGACCGGACTAATTTACAACCTTTTTTATATTATATTATAAAAAAATATATATTTTTGTATAGAAAAGAAAATTACAGACGGGAAAAATTTTAGCGTAGCAAACAAAACGATATCAAAACTACTAGCTTCATAAAATAAAAAATCAATATAAAGACGACCACGTTTCGAATATCAATACTTTAATAGTATCGTACATCGTTCCAAATAGCCATATAACATGCAAATTTTGCTTTTGTTTTTTTTAAATACAAGTATCAAAATTAGCAAAAATCATTTCACTCTAACAGATTGAGAAAGAGACTGAGAGAAGAAAAATAGTATACATTTATATTGTTATGTGTAATTTTATACCTGATGATCGAAAATAAGTGAATCTCCGCGCGGACGCCACCCGTGTAGGTTTTCTTCGCCACGCACGTAAGTGCCGCTAGTGTCTAGTACCCGCCTTTGTCGACGTTGAACGCCTATGAATTAATTCATTACATATAAAAAAATGTGTCAACGTTATTTTTTCCTAACTCAAATGGAAATATAAAAGTTATTTAATAAAGTTTTAGAAAACCTTTTTAAAAAATAAAGATAAAAATAATATTCACCCGGCTCCAAAGCCCTATGCAAGCTAAGTTCATAAAGTCCAGTCAGCCTATCAGCTCGGGCCGCTCGCGACCCAAAGAGGGCGCGCTTGAGGGAGCGGCCCGCGCCCGTGCGTGCCTCGCGACCGACTACCACTAGAGATAGGTCTTTGGTCACTATGGCTGGTCGACCGCAGTTCTCCACCTGGACGGAAGTATCATATTTAGTATTTAATTAGTACATTATGTCTTTTATCTTAACAAGTACAAAACAAGATGTTAACTCAATACATATTAGTAAGCATAGTATTGAACATAATATCAATGATGTTATCATTTTAATTCATGAATTATTCTAACATTTTTGTTAACCATATGAAACACAGAAGATAGATAGATAGATAGATAAAACTCTATATTACATACAATCACATAACTAAATAGTAAAACAAAAGACATAGAGTAGCATGCAAAGGCGACCTTATCACTATTAGTGATCTCTTACAGGTAACCTTAACTAACATAAACTTACGATAGAGCAGGATATAACGGTAGTGCATAAGTAATAAAGAGCGATATGGATACAAATAGATAACATAATAATTTTTTGATATATTATACATAGACGATACTTATATTATATATACAAATTATAATATATACAAAAGGGTACATATAATAATTATACATGTTAGATAATTAATAAAATACATATTTTATAATATTTTATAATTATATTTATAAGATATTATTTAGTCAAATAAAAATATCTAATATACCTCTAGATAAGCACTCAGTGTGATGTAGACGACTTCTCCGTTGCCGCTTACTCGATTGAGAAGTGGGGAACCGTGGAGGCTGCTATCCCACGCCGCTTCGAACCTACGCAAATATTAAAATTATGACATGACATAAATTTATAAAATCTACCTTGTTATATCTATTTGAGGCCTACGCGGCGCAGGGGCATAAAGGTGCGACGCGACGGCTTGGGTTTGATTTCCACTCAAGGAAATAAATTATTATTTATTAATATTTTCATTTCAAAAGCCTGACGTTGAGTTCCACCACTCAACATGCAATGCTTCAAAATTTGGCGGTAAGTGAGGGGTTCCCTCTGTCTACCCTGCTGTGTGCGGGATACAGCGTGAAACTGACTTGATTTAATTTTATGCTTAAAAAAATTGTACCTAAATACAGCACGATCGTCCAACGTAGGACGCTCTCCAGGAAACAGTCCAAGAGACAGGGCTCCGTCTTCATCCCCGTCTGTTGTATCTTCGTTAGCTTCGGGCGTGTTTCTGATACGTCCTGATTTACAAACATTATATTTTACTTATATATATTATATAAAATAAAATAAATATGCAAACTTATTATTTAAAAAAATAGACAATATCATAATGCTAACTTCCAACCTAAGCAAATTTTAAAAGCCAATTAGTTTGACCCAATTTTGAAATTACATGAGCCGTGGGTGTGGGTTCCATCGCAAGTCAGTGGAATAAATAAATTTATTCACTGACTTAACAAAGCGTTGAGATACGTCACTCAACACGCAATATATCGTATTCAGCCGTAAAATAGAGATCAAAGTGTTATACCATTATCTAGCCTACTGTACAGAACAAAAAACAAGAATAAAGAAATAAAACAAGTAATAATAGTAAAAATCAAATAGAATAATAATAATAAATGAATATCTCACCAATCACCAGCTCGCGTACGTCAGTCCACTGCAGGTCGGACGAGGGCTCGTGCAGTATGGTGATGCGGATACGGCGCTGAATACCCTGGTGTAGGAGGAACAAGCCTCGACAGGGCAGCTCGTCGCTGTGCTCTACCACCTACAATACGAAACAATAGTTATGTATTACTTGAATACGAACAAAAACCTAAAAGAAGATGATTTTTATATAAGTTAGTAAAAAAAATAACCATTACAATAACCCGAGGCCGTTGTGGCGCATTGGCAAAAAGATATGACTAACGCTACAGTTGTGAGTTTGATTCGAACTCGAAAGAATGAATTATTTATTCTTAATATTTTCACCAAGGCAAAAGTCCGGCTTTAAGTTCCACCTCTCCACACGCAATGCCTTGAAAATTTCTGTGATAGTGGGGGACGGAGTGTCTTAACACTAGTAACCTTTTTGCCTATCCTGCTGTATGCGGGATACAGTGTAAAGCTGATTTAATTTTTACAATAATTTACTTCAAATAAGGATATAATTCCAATGTAAGAGAAACTCACCGCAGGTACATAATCTCCACTAGGCGCCAGTTCACATATCTCAAACCAAACTAACAAATCGTGTTTAGAATGTAAATGGGACGAGCAACATGGCGGAGCTACACTGGCTGCTCCCCATTTAGGGCTCCGCACTGGCGCTGATATGGGCAGTGAGGGTGGTAGCATACGACGGGGCGGAGCCCTGCCGACTGGGCCATCTTGTTTTGCATCCTTGAACAAAATTTGGAGTTATTATAAAAATTTTCTATTATTGACATAATTGTTAAAAGGTTTGAATGTTGTTTGGTTTCATATAAAATAAAAAATGGCGTTTTTTCTTTTTGTCCTACTCTTCTTATCAAGGACACCAAGCGGTATACTAATTTTGCAACAAGTCGGACGGCCAAAAGTGGGTCAAAGTGACGTTGAAAGTTGTTAAGAAATTATAGAAAAATTAACTTGAAAAGAAATTCTATATTGAAATAAGTGAAGTTTTATATTATTATTACCTTGTGCAAGGGATGTTGCTGGTAGTGTCCGAACACTTCAAAGACGATCGGCTGTGATTTAATATATTCGACAAACGATTTAGTCACTGGCACTGTGATCTAGAAAAAAAATATTGAGACTTATAGTAGAGTAACAAAAATCATTTGAATTATAATTGTATTATCTATATTTTATATAATAAATAAAATACTTACATTTTGTACATGATAAAAGCCAAGTGGAGTATTCTTTCCTGTGTTCTTTACAGGTTCTGTTGAGAACGCATCCTCATTCCTGTGCAAGAAGCTACAACAAAGAGTTGTAATAAATAAAAGATATAACATAATTATAACATTTACTTTTTTATTTCGATTTTAAAGTACGAACATAAAGAAAATTTGATAAAAATAAACATGGACTTTAACACCAATGGAGGTGAAATGAAATCATGAATTCGATATCCATTCAGACAATAATTATAAATCCTTTTTGCATTTATATAATTATAAATCCTTGTATATGAAACACATTTGGTAGTTTATTCACTTATTTATGTACATAGATATATAGTTATATATATATACAGGGTGGAATTGTCAGCACCACTTTAAATGAAACCACAGCTTTAACTACTCTATAAAAGCCTAATATAATTCGGAAAAAAAATAATTCCCAAAAATAAAAAAGTTATTTTTCCAAACAAAATAAATAATAAAATTAACGTTTTAAAATAAAACGCCATTTGTAATGTATAACATAGGCACGCACACACTTGCCTGTCAGAGCGGCAACGTCGCACGCGTATGTGTGCGTCACTCGAAATACAGGTATGGATAAAAATCGTGAAATGAAAAAAAAATCCTACGTCCAAACTGTTGAGCTATCTTGATTAATTTTTTAGTTCTGGGTTAGAAATATTTTATCCTATATGCAGTTTCAGTAAAAGAAGCGCTGCCTCTTCCACCCTGTATATATAATATATATATATTTATATATATATATATATAATAAACTTACTTAAACTGACAAAATACATCAGCATAGTCAGTCGAAACACTATGCGCCTGTAAAACAGTGACACGGAAAGTGAATTCACGTCCCAGAGTGAGGTGTTCGGGAAGATCTTCCTCTTTCAGTTCTGATGCGAGGGAACTGTCTCCGCGTCCACTATCAGCGTCACATTCGGCTACTGCTAATTCTACGAGAGAAGAGAGAGAGAGAAAATAAATAAATTAAGTGGTTGTCTTTGAGCTTCATGCTGAATCTTCTATATATCAAGGTAGTCATAGATAGATAGAGTTAAGACACTCTGTTTCCTATTTTTCGCCGGAACTAAACACTGTGCTTTGCCTTGTTACCAAAGCGACCAAATAAAAACTGTTAGTAAGTAGTCATCATGCTGACTACACACGATAGTTGTAATTTCTAGACGCAAGTAAATTAATAAATATAAAATACCTTCAATTTTAATATTAGAGTCCTGCTCAGGCCGATCCTCCATATTAATAGCGTTAAGTGCGTTGTTCTTCTCAACACTGGAAATGGCCTTGAGGCGGGAACGCGTTGGTACGATGTCGTCGTCGAAGGAGATTTTGGCCGACTGTTTTACACCGGCTGCAAATTCCGCGTTATCTGTTAATAAAATATACTGAATTAGTGAAAGGGAATCATTTTAATTAAATAAATTATATTATAAAACTGTATTTTAAAAATAAAAATGGGGAATTTAGCATAGTATACATTTTACTGAAACTATAAATGTAGGTACAACTCATTAGAAAAAAAATATTTATCATATACGTAACCATACTTCAACCTGATATAAACCATTGATGCAAATACAACATTATTAAAAATAAAATAATATCAATAAACTATACTTAATTAGAAAATATTTTAATTTAAATATTTACTTTTTTCGGCGTCGATAACCGCCTGTACGGCTACGCGCAGGTAGCCCTTCACGTCTCCCTTCTCGTTCACGATGGCGACCTTGTGAATGAGTGGAACCGGGTACAGAAGGTTCGACAGGTATACAAAGCTCCTGTTGATAAAATTGTCAAAGATAAAAGACAAGATAAGTAAATATTAATGCAACAACTCAATAATATAAATAAAATTAATAAATAAAACTTTAAAACTAAAAATAAGAACAAAAGCCTAACTCACCGTCCAACAAGACGGAACCACGGGAACCTATCGTAGAACGGATCACCGCCGGTGACCGACTCGATGTTGTGATCGGGCGAGGTGGGCGACAACTCCGCCTCGTTGTGATACATTTCACGCATCAGCTCTAAACGTTGTCTATAAAAATTTAAATAAAACCTTTAAATATTACGTTTCAAATGTAATATTTGATACTTATTTGTACATAATCAAGTTGTAAGCTATAGGTACATGCGTCGGTATATACGTCAGCGCGTGCAAGCAATTAAAACTAAATGCTTTAAAATGTTGTAAATGAGTTATATTTTTTACATTGTTTACATTAAAATCATTTTAATGGAGAAATAAACACATACATAAAATGTAACCTGAAATAATATTGAGATAGAAGCGTCAAATGTTCCTAATGCTCAAATAATGAATTAGCGACTAATTTTGAGTGAAATTCCTGAATAGTGCAATTAATGTTCTCTTTTACTAAATATCGTGATCTTTCAAAGCGAGTACACACAACAAGAATGACGTACACACAACGAAAACAATATGGCGATAATTTCGGCCTAGTCCTGCTGTCTCCTCTAACCGGCTCCACGTTAAACAGTCCAACAAAATGATCGTCTAAAAGCAGACAAAGCGCATAGAAGCGTGTCTGCAAACTTTGTGAATATGTTTAAACATAATAAATACTTAAAAATCCTGTACGTTAGAAGGCAGAAACAAAACAGTCAAGACAATATGTCATATGCCTAATTAAGACTATTTAAGTCGCCACGAATTTCCTTCGAACAGATTCGAACTCGCTACACGCTGGTTTGTTTCTCCCGGACCAACCTCGAGGGTAGCAGGTTCGCTAGTGACAGTCTCGTGTTGTTAGCGCAAGTGGAGATGCACTGTAGAAGGTCGTCGTTCGTCGCGGCAGGAGCGGGCGCGGGGTTGAGGGCGGGGAGCGCGGGGGGCTCGTCCTCCGCGCACGCGCCCTCGTTCATGTTGTATATCTGACGCATGAGCTCGAGGCGGTGGCTACGGACAATATATCCGCCTTGGAGATACACACTATCCTCCCTATTTGTTTTTAATTGGGCTATTTCCTTTAAATATAGTTGTTGCCCCATTATATCTTTACTATTAAATTATCGACATCAGCTATATCCAATCCCGAAACTATTGCCAACTAATTTATCGTATAAATGTTATTTACTATAATATTTATGTTGTAAAGTATAAACCTACAATACAGAAATATGTCCTCAAAATTAAGTTAGTATGCGTTTTGTCTAGGTTAACCAGCAGTGAAATGTTTAATTCGTATAAGAATAAATAACGATTATATATATATATATATATATGTCGGTATTAAAACGTAGTTATGAAAATGAAAATAAAAAGCAGCAAAAAAATAAAAGCGCCATTGAATAAATATATGCAGCTAGCATAAAAATTTTGAAATTTTATACAATATATATTATACTTACCTATACGAATACGCAACTACTGTATATATTTTATGTTCTATATTATTAGATTACTGACCGACTCCAATTATATGAAATATAAAAATACCTGATATACATATGTATGACAAATACAGCTGAGCAAAAGGCTTCTAAATAAAAAATAAAATGTACAAAAATATATACATACTTTAAAAACTAAAAACGACACAAAACAAGGCAAAAAAAAATTAAAATATACTATAACGCAATGTGATAAAATAAATATATTAAAGTAAATAAAATAAATATAGATAAAGTATAAAATTGATAATGTTCATTACTTGAAATGTATATATTAAAGCAATAATAATATCTTTAACATTAGATAAATTATAACAGATAGTGTTTTACAGTATATCTAAGAATTAAATTTTATCATTATCATAAGTTCAATATAAAAAAATAGTTTCAAACGTCTACTTCACTAGCCTAACCTAACATTCCAAACCATATCACTATTAAAAACTACCAACCATCATCTTCATTTAATCGGCGATTGCACTACACTATTTCTAGAGCACTGCATCATGTAGGATGAAGAAGAAGAAGAAATTTGGATTTAGGACCCTAACTTAAAAGGTATCAACCAGAACGGCCTATTTGAATTAGATCTAAGACCTAGACACTAGATATAATGTAGTGTAATCGTCACTCAAAATTACACCAACTATAGTAATCTACCGTCCTCACCGTAACTTCTCTAAGGTCCAATAATGAGTAGCTCCATTCTTAGTATCGGTGACTTCGACTGCAACTACAGTGGGTGCAGAAGGTCGGTACTCGTCGTCGCCCTCGTCGCGCGGTGCGAGTTCCGCGGGTAGGGGCGAGTAGGGCGTGTCAGTTAGTAGAGTGAATTGGAATTGGACTTTTTTGCGGAGCTCTACTGATATTGCGTTGGCTTCCTGTTTTTAGAGAGACAGAAAGAATCAAGTCACGTTTGAATTTGTATAATTTATGTTAAGTATAATGATGTAATAGTAACATTTTTATGGTAAGCTTTACACGTTATAAAAATATATTTTTATTAAATTTCAAAGATATATTTTTTTATTTTCACAAAGATGTAGGGGATGTAACGTTACTTGACTATGGATATAAGAATCTCCATTGGGGAAAATCCAAATCTGCATCTCGGCCATAGCAAGAAAACAAAAATATTATAACTCCGCCTAAAACTAATAAAAAATATGAAAAATAGATTAAAATTACAATGAGACACTTTATAAAAAAAACATACATACCTTCAAAAATATAGCATTCCCCCACAAATCGTCCCTCAGCGAAGTAAACTGGTGATACTTCCACTTGCGGAACGCCCACGCGGCGAGCCCCACCTCGCGCGCCGACCAGCACTCTGTCTCAAACAGGGGATTCACTGCCCCACCACACGCTATTGAGTTACGCATGTTATGTATGGGTTTCGTGTATTGATTTTTTTTAATAGAATTTAATATATGATTGGATGTAATTTTGATCTTTTAAGGAAATAAACTTTATGCTGGTGATTGCTTATAGATATTTTATAGATGAATGAAAATTAATTGGATCTTTCAGTTGATGGAAATGAAATGAAAATGAAACAGAGATGATAAATAATTATTCGAGTATTAAATTGTTTTAAATATACACGTACTAGTACTAGTGTTTGTAAAAATGATTTTAAAGAACTATCATTAATTGAGATGATAATTCAATGCGAAAAAGTATTTTAATCTATATATATCTGAATAAAAGCTAATAATAATATAATTTTCCATAAAATTACCTAATACTTTAAAAGTTAATTTTAATAGGTTTATATGCAAAATAAATAGCTTATATTATATTTACCAAATATATCTTCGTCGTTGTGGAAGTCTTCGGGCGTGTAAGAGCTGTACATGGACATTGTAACGCTTTGTTCTTCCACTTGACGTTGTAGAGCGTCAATTCGTGCTTCGTAATTCTGAAAAATTGATAATTTTTTGACTATTTAAATAAGAATAAATAAAACTACACAATAATTTAAAATAAAAGTTAATTCTAGAGGTATAGGATTTTCTTGAATAAACTGAGAAAATAGTAAATAATTGTTTTTATTTTTGTGTTTGTAATTAAACCAATAACGTAGAACTATAAAATATATAAAAAATGCAATAAACGAATAAAACATCATATTATTTACCCTAGCCTTATTCAACTTATAATGACCTGTATTTAAAATGTATTATTTATAAATATTTATTGTCATATTTTTACCTTCCTCTGCTCCTCAAACTGCTGGTCAGCGTGTTCCTTCTCCCTGCGGAACTGCTCCTCGAGGGCGACGAGGCGTTTCTGCATTTCCGCCTTCAGATCGATACCCTGCTTTTCTAATAACTCGCATTGGGCGTAGTCCCAGTCTACTGTTTCAGTGTCGCTTGGAGCTAAATTGGAAAAATGAAATAGTTTTTTATATAACGTATTATTTAGACTATTTGAAATAGTAGAATATAATATATTTAAGTTATCATTTTTGCATTTTTGCTGTTAACTCAATGTCGGGCTTTTCTAGTAAACTTAAGCGTTAAGTTATATTTTAATGTAAGTTATATATTTTTAAGATTATTTCGATTATAGGAAAATTATATTTGGTTAGATTCAATTACGTCTACAAAAGAATATTTTTGGAAGAAACAGGCTCTAAAACACATCTTCTTTTTAAATGCCCTAAAAACAAATAAATAAATTCACAAACCTTCAGTAACACTCTCGGTTAAATCGTTAACCGTGTCCTTGTTGCTGGGCAGGTGTGGCAGTTGCTCGCGCGGCTGTCCGGGGTGCGTGAAGCGGAACACGTGGTTCTTGCCGAGGATCACACGCGATCCCGTCTTTAGGATTATTGGCTCGGTCACCTAAATAAATATTTTAAAGAATTATTAAAATATATTATGTTTAATAATATAGAAAGCCATCGTGGCGCATCGGCACAAGGGTATGAAGGGTGTTACGCGACGGTTGTGGGTTCGATCCCCACTCGAGGAAGTGACATTTTTATTAACGTTTATATTTCAACACGCAATGCCTCCAGAATTTGGCAGAAAGTGGGGAACGGAGTGTCTTAACATTAGGTTCCCTCTGCCTACCCTGCTGTGTGCGATTGTATATCGATGCGTGATGATGCGTGAAGCTGATTTTATGAAATTATATAAGAATATAGCCAAAAACATATAAAATTATATAAAATTACAAACCTCGCGTCCATTGACATAAATAAGGGCCCCACGGTGCGGTATAAGGCAGATGACGCCATCAGTGTTCTCAAAGATGCAGTGTTCACTTAAAATATGAGAACCACAAAGTTGGATATCTTGCGGGACATTCCCTTCTGCTGTGCCTAGGCGAGTTACACCTAGAAAAATAATATTAAAATTTAAAAAAATATTAATATACAGATAGAAAAAGTCAAGCATTTTAAAAACAGCCAGTATTTGTATGAGTAATCGTTTAGTACTACTGACAGACTACGAAAATATTTATGAATACAGCAGTAAGAAAGACAATGTTAATTTCAATTACAATAAATAATTCATAAAAATCAATAATATAAGTAACACTAACGTCTTATTGAGTAGTCTAATGGATTCAAACTGTAGCAGCTATTGGTGCGAAACCATCTGTCATTGGATATCCCTATTAAGTTTAAACTTCTATAATATAGAAAATATTATAATTCTACGTATCATTTACACTCGTATAAGTTTCTACTACAAAATTAAAAGAACATACTTATTGTAAAACAAATTCTTGACTTAAACATACGCCATATATAATAAGGATATTTGGCACTATTTTTTTGTGACAATAATTTTGATTTAAGCAGGATAAGTAACAATTAAATAAGTAAAATATGAGGATATCATATGTCCCGATCACTTTATATGACATGTATTTGTCGGATTAAAGGGGCGTAATAGATATTAAAAATAAACGAGTAGAACCTCCGACCATGTCCTGGCCTTTGGTTCTACTCGAAATACTAAATTAAATAAATAGGTAAATCTAAAACAAATAAATAAACCAAACAATAACTGGAAACATAGTAAATTACAAGGAAAATAATAACAATATTATCTTATTCTTTAAATGATGGCTTGGAGCAGTGCCTGGGACTTGTGACCCCAGGAGTAGGCTTAAGGGATCCCTTTCCGATATATCAACACTCGCCTTTCACTGCTCCAGTCCAGTATAATTACAAATAGGTCTTAACAACATTAATAATTTAAATAGTCGAGGTTAACCAGCGGTGGAGCACGAGTAGTGCTCCGAGCCGTGGCAGAGCCTCGACTGAGCGTACAACGCCCGCGTGGCCTTTTATAAAGTAACAATGACGTTGACAACGGTGACGAGCCCAAAGTGGCGCCACCGGAAACTGACAAATACAAAACCATCAATTCAATATTTACAGCATTTTATTAACTCTAAATGTTATTTCTAATTTTACTCCTTAAAACATCTTTTGTAATTAATTAACTAATTATGAATTTATTCTCAATATTTAAGTAAATTATCA